>LOJH01022455.1:6634-19895 GCA_001685095.1 Ellobius talpinus
ACACACACACACACACACACACACACACACACACACACACACACACATTGCACACGCTTCCCGAATCAACGCGTTCTCACACAAATCCTGGACCAAGAGAGATGAGAGAAGAGCATTAGACACGGACAACAGGTATTTCCTCTCTGGTAAATTCAGTTTCATTCCTGATGGCTTAGTGGTTTCATAAGGAAACAAGCCTTTGCAATACCTAGCCTGTGCGAAAGATCGGAGGACTGGAGGTGGCCTCGGCAGAGGAGGGTGAAGTGGGAGGAGTGAGATGTGGGGAAGAGGAGATGCCAAAATTGACTTTCAGGCTCCGGAAGCCTACAGCTCTCATCCTCCGCTGTTTTTGAGTTGCAAATGATCTGGGAGTGGTGGGTTGCAGGCAGCCCGTGACATTGCCTGGCAGAAGACTTCCATCTTTCAGTCACCAGTTCCAACGGGCCCGTGTGTTCTGGAAGGAGGAGGCAGTCGGGAGGAGGATGCTCTGAGCAGAGTTCTTGAAGCTCCGCTCTTGGGGGAAGCCGGGCTGTGTGGGAGCCTCTTCTGAGGGAGCGGCGAGCGTGTGAATTGGAAAGGATCCTGAGAGCTGGCTGGTCCCAGTTCCTCTCCGGAAAAGCTGTCGCTCTCGCTTCAGAGATGCGCCTAGCCTTCGCCTGCATCACGCTGCAGTAAGTTCAACTCAGCACGGTTGGTTGGCAGTTTGAGTGGCCTCTGGGTATGTGGTGCGGGGGAAGGGAAGCTGAAAAGAAATGGCGAGGAAAGTTAGAGAAGCAAGCAGAGCTTCGGATTCTCCATGCAAATCTGAGAGCATTTTGTCCCTCACTCCTGTACGAGTTGTTAGTCGCCTTACTGTTATCTGCAGCAG
This sequence comes from Ellobius talpinus, assembly GCA_001685095.1. Classification (NCBI taxonomy): domain Eukaryota; kingdom Metazoa; phylum Chordata; class Mammalia; order Rodentia; family Cricetidae; genus Ellobius; species Ellobius talpinus. Next base: position 7,503 of record LOJH01022455.1, read on the forward strand.
GGGACCTAATGTTAGGTGAGTCCTGGCAAAGTGCTCAGTTCATTGGGATTATAGACAAGGAGACTAGCGAGCAAGTATCGAGATCCCATGAAAGTTACTGATGAGATGGCAGGTTGCCTGTGGGGGCGGGTGGAGAGGAATCATAGAAGCCGGCTTCGATTTTTAAATGCCCCAATTGCCCTAAATTTCATTTCAGATTCATTCTCTAATTTGTAAACAAACAAGCAAACCAAACAAGCGTGTCTTTTATTTACTTTTACAATATTAAAATTAGACGTGAACTTGATCTATAGCTGGCTTCTTGGTGACCGTCTGGGTGACACTGACGATATGATAAACATTCAAATTCTTTCCGGTGGGTGGGGTGGAGTCTCCCAGGTTCTCACTGCCTACAATTATCTCCACTGCCTAAGCAGTACGGTTTGAAGTCTTCCTGATTTCAAAGGGATGATTTCCACATAGATGCCATTGTACTTCGCTACTTAGCAGGACTGTGTTCACTGGTAGAAGGAAACCAAGGCTTAAGAACTTTCAAAAACAACTCCAGCCTGTTTGTTCAAACTGTAGATAGCCAACTCTTAAAAATAGGTCAGCCAGGGGTAGCCCATTGTAAAGCAAATTACCAAGTAAACAAGTTGTTGGCAGGACACCAAAGGTCTTTTCTAAAAGGGGAACTAGAAATAATTAATTTAAATCAGTTGGGATTATCTGGCCAGTTTCACTCTCCTAGACACCCCCCTCCAATTTTTAAACCACAGAAGCAATCAGAAAAGAGAAATAAAAGAATCTTTTAATTAGAAAGAATGCTGTAGACTTAGCTGGAGGATCACTGGAGAAACAACTGGTCCACTATATTTTACTCTAAGGGAGATGATAGTTACGGCAGAAGTTGCCTAAAACAGTCTCCAGGAATCCAGGATCTTCGAATGAGCACTTGCACAAGCACTATCATAGGTTTGACAGGTCAAAGTGGTTTCAAACTTTGGAGGCAAATTCTGTTGGACAGACGTGTTTACACCAGTCCCCCTAACCAGCTCTGAAACAGGGGGATCGTCATAAATTTGAGGCTAGACTGAGTTTCACAGGGAACTCAAGCTTATGGCATGAGACAGTGTCTAAAATCGAGAGAGAGAAGACGTTGAGATTAACAATTGCTGTGGAATGCAATATAATTCTGAAATCCTCTATCACATGACAAGTGGAAATTCAGGACTGCATTTAGTCAGCCATTTTAGGTAAAACAATGTCTGACTGTGACTAAGCCATCCAATCTACTGCTTTACTCCAAACAAGACAAAACAAGGAGGCATTGGAGTTGTTTTGCCTAATCGTCCACTCCTCTCGGAAATCTTTAGATATAACAGGTCCCTTGGTGTTGGGGCCATTTTTGCTGTTGGGATACCCATTCATTTTAGGCAACCATTCTGCCTATAAAAAATTTTGCCTGCATAATCCCTAACTGTAACTCTGTGAATCAGTGAGTCACATGTGATCCAGGGAATTCATTTGTCGTGTGAGGCTGGGTAAACATTTTACACAGTGATAATAAAGTGGAGGGGGGCAGAAAAGAAAACATCCGCACAGAAACTGCAAGAAGATGCTGCTGTGAGTTTCCAAGCAGTTCCACACTAGTCTAGAGACACTGGGTACCTGAAGTCAGCCATTCATCCAACTGAAGGGAAAACAGGCTAAGAACTCAAGAGTTCTTCAAAGACAGGAGTCAAGCGGTAGCAATGTGTTTCCTTCAGACTTCATGGTGATGTCATACTGCAAGAAGTCTAGGTGCTGTATCTGGGAAGAGGATTGTCAGATTACTTTGCAGCGAAGTTATTTTCATGTTTAAACCATTAGTGCAATTTGGTTGGGACCGTGTCTGAACTAGGCAAGGAGTTTGTGACTCATGCTTTCCTTTGAATGCTATTGACAGAAATAGCTGTAGTCAGAAATCTCAAAGTTAGTAGCTGTTCTCTGAATCTAAACCTATCGACTAATAATGACTGAGGTTATGCACAGGCTTAGAGAAGCCTTTCGAATATCATCCTTTCCTGGCTGGCTTCAGGATCAGAGCTGTATTTGTATATGCATGACAGCTACAGAATTCCCTTAGGAGTGTTACCTCTAGCCAAGAGCACCTGCCCAGAGGAGGCTTCAGGCAGAGCTGGGAAGAAGATTCTCCCCATTTCTGTAGAATTTTTTTTCTCTCTCATGAAACACTGACATGAAATTTAATCCCAAGGAACAGTTCTGTGTACTTGTCCATCACTGGGTATTAGAAGGAAGTAGACCCAAGTGCTTGAAAACATCTCGGGTTACTACCAAATATGGTTTCCCACCACACAAAGAATGAGCAATTGCCAATTATTACAAGCTTAGTAACTGCAGGTGAAGCCCTTTGAATACATTGTCTTATTTATGGTACAAAAGCTATAGGAGGAAGGTATTTTAGACTATTTACAATAAATATGACCCAAGATTAAATTTAGGAACCTTTTCTCTTTGGATGGATACCTTCCTCAGCCTAGAAATAGTAAGGAGGGGCCTTGGACCTACCCCAAAGCAAAATGTACCTTCCCCTCTCTGAGGAGTGGATGGGGGTGGGATGGGGGTGGAATAGGGGTGGGTGAAGATTGGGAGAAGGGGAGGAAGTGGGAACTGAGATTGGTATGGAGAATGAAAAAGATAGTTTGTTTTCTTGAGAGAGAGAGAGAGAGAGAGAGAGAGAGAGAGAGAATATATTCCAGAAAATATAGTTGGCAAATAGTAGCCTAGGGTAGCCTCAGGCTCCTAGTCACTTTGCTACCTGTTCTATTAGGGTATTAATAGACCACCGTAGATCAGGTGGTCTAAGAGCATCATTTTTGTAGGCACTGTTATTTGGAAGTACTTGAGAAATCATACTAGGTAAAAGAGATTGCCTTATTCTCTTTCTAGTCAAGATAGAAATGATGAAAACTGGAATCCAAATTGACCCCAAGTCCAAAACTTGGCATAGATAGCCACTCTTCCAATTTCTGGCTTTACAAACTCTGGAAACAGAACTGGGGTTGGTGCCAGGAGAAAAGATGATGGGTCTAATATGGAAGGAAATACTGCGAAGGTTCCTCCGAGAAGGAAGGGACTCCTCGGGAGGGAGGGTGCTATAAAATTATGCATACCTGTTTGGTTCTGTGAGACTTGAATATATAAGTTCTTTGGGTTGTGTTTGAGGTAGAGACCTTGAAAGTCAAGGTTAAAGCAGAGACTCAAACATTTCCTATAAAGTTTGGTTATAAAATTAGATTAGGCTTACCCTTGTATGATCCTTACAATTTTTTCTAAAAAAGAAAATAAAAGATAAAGAAATATGGTAGGGAAAGGTCAGATGAAGAGATAAAGCCATGCAAGGAAATACCACTGGTTCTTGCATAATCATTTCCTGAAATTTTGCCAGGAAATCTAAAGACTGACTTTAACTAGTGAGGTTTAAATCACAATGGTCCATTTAGGTACATTGTCAGGTGTGAACGAGCCTAACTTGATTATGCCACTGATCTTCTTATTAATGAAGACAAACACTAACAAGAATAAAATAGTAATTTTATAGGCTTAGAGCCAAACAATATTTTAGGATTGTTCTCTCTCAGCATGCTAAATTTAAACATCAGAATTTTATTTTTCTTTGAGGATTATCTGAGTCAACAACAAGAAATAAAGGGGTTGCCCTTTAACAGGAAGTTTACATTACATTGCAAATTCAAAACACTGTGTTCTTGACTCAGTTATTTTTGACTGACAGCTGCTAACCATCAGCCAATCCCTCTAAATACAAGGGACAAAAGCTATGAACTTAAAATCAGAAGATAAAGGAATGTGCTCTAAAATGGGTCCATGCTACAGAGCTGTTCTCACACATGTATGTGATAAAAGAGGTGTGTAAACTCGAATATATTCACACACGTATGTTATGAAGGAGGTGTGCAAATACATATTCTTGGTCTCAAGTCATTCTCTCGTCAGTTCTAACCTTTCTTGTTGGGGGCAGAAGCAGAGCATTGAAGGTTGACTTTTAAATAATTATTAACATTAGCTCACTTCCTCATTGGCTGACACTCTCTTATGGCTTAAAGATAATGCCAGCAGAGTTTATGGAGTGTTTGCTACGTGATAGTGCTTTTACAAACATCACACATCTAATCTTGACAATTGCCTTAACTTGACCATCCTTCTCATTGTCTTCCTTCCTGATATATAAAGGAGAAAACTGAAGAATGACAGGGTCAAGTGACTTTTTCCAAATTTATTTATTGATACCGAAACTCCTCCAGGCTTTCCTGCACACTGAAGTGTTTCCCGTTAAGGTATATCTTTATGCTGTGAATTTCTACTCTAGTATCAGCCATCTTGGGGACTCTTTCTGGTTCTAACCATTGGTCCTACCATTTGTGTGGTTATTCTAACTTGTGCTTTCCTTGATGGAAAAGGTGAACATTTTCTGGTTTCTGTACTTTGGATGGAAGCCAACACCTATTGGTTTAATTTTGAAACATCAGTGCTTGCAGAACACAGTTTTGGAGCATAGTAAGTACTTGATCCAATCAAAGGAATTCAATCTCTTGAAAAACAGGGAGACTACTTCTGTGATGATTAGAATCAACGTCCTTCTCAACAAAGAAAGAAATTGTATTTCAAAAGCAAGTTTAAAGTCTTGAGCCAAAGTAATACTGAGATAGGTAGAAGTCATAAAAATGTTATAAATTCATTCAAGACACATTTGCTACTCTCTATACTTTAGGTTGTGAATCTGTTATGCAAAATTTTTGGGACCAAAAATGTGTTTTTGGGTTTTTTTTTGTGATTGGGGGTATTTCTTGACATCAGTCTTATATCTTGGGGGTTAAGAGTCACATCAAAGCACAAAGTTATTTTTTTTTATGTACAATTTGTACAAGTACCGTGAAGATTAGTTTACATGGTATTTTCTGTATATTTTGACTTTTATGTGTTATTTGAACTTAGCTGTGGAATTCTTTGTTTTATGTCTCTACTTAGAAAGATTTAATTTAGGAGTTTTTCACATCTCTGCAGGGCAAATGAATGTATTATTTCCAAAACAAAAAATATAAATATTCATTAATATCTTATTTTTAGGGTTGAAATATTAATTCAACAGAAAATAAAAACAAATGTCAGAATAAGACAAATGTCAAAAGTTCATCACTTGAAGTCGAAAAAACAATTCATGGTAATAGCATGTTAGAATTCATTCATTTGGAGAGAGGTTCTCAAATAGACCAAGCTGGTCTCAAACTCATTATGTAGTTGATGATGACATTAAATGTCTGATATTCCTCACAACACTTTCTACAACTTGGCATTTTATGTGTGTGCTACCCCATCTGACTTGATTTGATGCTGAGAATCAAACTCAGGGCTTCTTACAGAGTATCAAGCATTCTACTGATTGAGCTATCTCCGCAGTTTGAAAAAAAAATCTGTGAGAATGTTTTATATCTTATTTCTATTGAAGAAAACCCCGTTACACAGTTTTAATTTAACCATGACTACCTATGATTCGGTCATGCCTGCAAGTAAGCTTGGTATTCTTCCTATCACCAAAGATGAACCATAGTTAACAGACAGAAATCACTCTTCAATCTGCCTTCCAAAGAAGTGTGTTCAGTTCCTGTAATAATATAACTTCTACTTTTAATGAGGTTATTGTAAGTTTTTCTTTACACTTTTAAATTTCATGACTATGTGAATTGGCCATAGCATGTGTCTTTTTGCTGCAAGGAACCACTCCTTTGTTAATCTCAAAGAAATTGTATTAATTAAATCACTGCTTGGCCCCTTAGCTCTACCTTCTTTTTGGCTAACTCTTACATCTTAATTTAACCCTTTTCTATTAATCTGTATATCACCACGATGTCTTGACCTACCAGCCCAGTTTCAGCACGTCTATCTCAGGCAGCAGATCTATGGTGTCTCCTGACTTCGCCCTTCTTTCTCCCAGCATTCAGTCCAGTCCTCCCTGCCTACCTAAGTTCTGNTTAGCTCTACCTTCTTTTTGGCTAACTCTTACATCTTAATTTAACCCTTTTCTATTAATCTGTATATCACCACGATGTCTTGACCTACCAGCCCAGTTTCAGCACGTCTATCTCAGGCAGCAGATCTATGGTGTCTCCTGACTTCGCCCTTCTTTCTCCCAGCATTCAGTCCAGTCCTCCCTGCCTACCTAAGTTCTGCCATATCAACAGACCAAGGCAGTTTCTTTAATCATTTATGGTAATCACAGCACACAGAGGGGACTCCCGCATCAACTTTTCAATTAGAAGACTTGTTTAACAGTACCTTCTGAGGTCAAATCATTTATTTTATTCTTTCTTCTAATCCCCATAAATCAGTTATCACATAACAATGTAAATCAGTAGGAGGACAAGTGGGAAGAAAAGTGTGTTAGGTATTTAAATTCTTTGGTGTTTTATTAAGTGAGTAATCACAGCATGATGCTCCCCCTAGCAATGCAGCTGGACTTTGCTCCATAATTTATTTCCTTTGCCTTTAGACAACTCCACATTTTGATTGTTCATGATGAGATAGAAATATAGATAGTGATTTGGAAAAATATCAACTGCACACAAAATTGCTCAATATGCAAAGACTCTAATTTGAATTTTGTTTCGTTTACTTCTTATGTATTGTGAAATACTGCTAAAAGCTTTTATCTGCATTCAAAATACCTGCCAGGACTCAAATCCTTAATACTTGATTAAACTTTAGTCTATTATTTAAAATGTGGCTTAGATTTCTTATAAATAAGGCATAATGAAAACTAAAATCCATTTCATATAAATACATGCTTTAACCATGTATATTGAGGTTTTAGAAAATAAAATTCATAATAAATATTAAAAGATATGGTACTGTGGAGGTCTCTCGGGAGCAAAAGTGCTGTCATTTCAGCTCCAAGGCCTGAGTATGGACCCCCAAACCCACATGTAAACTAGCCATGGTGCTTCGCCTCTGTAACCCCAGTGCTTTGGGTACCAGAGACAATAGGGTCAAGAGCTCACTGGCCGGGTATTCTAGCTGAATCACTTAGTGCTAGATTAAAAAAGAAAAGGAAAGTTGAAAAATAAAAAGGCAGAGAGCTATAGAGGAAGACACCTGAGGTCATTTCTGGCTCTCATACCCACATAGATGTGCACACATCTGTACAAATACACAAGCACATACCACACAGATTTATAGCACACATATGTATACACACACCCTCATACACATCTATACAGACACACGTGTGCATGAACACGCACACATGCACACATTCACACATTAACTGCTTCTAGTGCCAGATGACTTGGAGCCTTATTGCATGTTTATTAAGAAAAATGTTCTGAGGGGACTCTAAATGTAGACAGTCCTTATTTTTATTTTATATTAATGAAATTACTTAGTGATACTTATAAAGTTACTTATTATTTTAAGCTTTCTTTCTATATTATCTTCATTATTATTTTACCAAAACAGATTTTCCTGGATTGTTTAAAAAGAGGTAACTGCTAATATAGATAAATCAAAAATGAATTTAAAACTCCCCAAGAAAGGCAGATGACAAAATTAAACCTCAGAAAATTTTAACATTTTTTATATCATTTCTAATACCACAATGAGAGTTCTTTCATTTTTCTTTCTGACAATCTGAAAACACGGTCATAGCATCCATTTGTACTAACCAACATAGAGCAATACAAGCAGCCTTCTGCTTTTCTCTATGTTTTTGCCTATGTGTACCTCTTGGGTGAGGAAATCTATTGTTGCCTAGATAGTCAGCCTTTGAGTTATATGAACCACAAGGGATGGAGAAACCGTCCCAGAATCCTTTACCTGAAGACGGGACCTGAAGCAGGAAAGATGAGTTTGTGGTGTGTTCAGCAACTTGTTTTGCTGACACAGAGAACATATGGAAGTGTTTCTTCCTTGGCTTTTCACCAAGGCTTCCCTTTGCTGGCTAATGAAAAGAGCTAGAGCTGGAGAATTCTCACTTGTCGTGCCTTTCCTCAAGTGAAATTTGGATTCTATAACCAATAGCCAGATATCTGTGGGAAGTTTAAGTGTCATGTATATACAGATTCTAAGACTGTCACCTTGAAAGGCTAACTGCAGTGACGGAAAGGATTCAAGGATAACATACCTAATAATGAGCCAACAAGTGATTTACTCTTACAGTCTTACTTTGATCGCTGCACGGAAGAACTGGTGGCAAGAACCATTAGCCTCCCTCTCTCATTCCCACTTGCCCTACTCCGTTTATTACAGCTCTTGTCTGTATAGCTTACCGTGAGAATGGGATGTAACAGTGAGGTCAGGGATTATACCTACCCTGATGCAATCTTTTAGACCCAGGCTCATGTATTCACGGTTAACCCCATTCTTAGAATGATTGAACACAATGCTTTCATTCAGTCAAAACCATGACTCCCACATTACCTTTTCTTTTCCCTTCATATTACAGAATAATTCAGCATTGGGCAGCTTTGAGAGAATAGAAAAACACAAGTACTTAATGTTGCTTAGTAACTTCTCTCGTCTGTCATTTTGGGCTGCACATTAACAACTGTGACTTCCCCACACTTGTCCCAAATTACTAGAATCAAGACAGTGCACACAAGCTGATGAGTCACTTTGCTATCCTGTTGTTCTTAATAAGAGATCTGAATATCGGGATGGGTGTTCTATTGTTACATAAGGTTGTTTGTCGCAACGTATGTTAGAACTTTCTCTTTGCCAAGAAGTTCCTGCCAGTCACCTGTTAGCAAAGACTTAAGCATAGACGCTGTGCAGAGGACAAATGTTATTTGTTTAAAAGAGTGCTTCTCAAACTGTGAGTTACATCCCCTCTGGGACAGAAGAACCCTTCTGCAGGGTTCACCTAAAACCACTGGAAAACACAGATATGACATTAAATTCATAACAGTAGCAAAATTAGAGTTATGAAGATGCAATGAAACTCCATGGTTGGGGGACACTACAGCTTGAGAAACTGTTAAAAGGTCACAGCATTATGAAAGTCTCTGGTTTGAAATGTGTGCTATACGAACCCACAGACTCTTATTCCAGAAACAACATGCGAAGGTTTGGATCTTCATTAGGAAATCTTGTATCTGTTGATGTGGTTTTCATCCATACTACATGGATGCCTACTTGGTGAAATGTTCGATACTTAACATACAGATTTTATCTGTATAAGGATACTTAAAAATAAAATGTTTTAAATTTGACTATAGAATAATTATTTTTATGATCTAATCAACGGCCTTTGAGTCTTAACATTAGCAACAGTGTTAGACAAATCCAAGTATCTGTTATATTTGTTGCAATTTTCATTTCTTAGCAGCACTACGTTGATGAGAATTTTTTTCCAATAAGAAATACCAAAGGCACATTGAAATAGTTCGCCAGATACAGTATGCCACAGAGGTTTAAAAAGAGACTTCCCCAGTGTTATTTAATCACAGAATATCCCATTCCGAGAACATCTATTAAAATGTCTTTGAAATTGGAACATAGTTAGGAAGTACTAATCTATTACCATTCAATTATTCATTTAAAATATTTTAGCAGCTACCATACATCAGAATAGATGTCTCTGGAAACAAAATTGTAACTATAACCTGACCTTGACACTATGGAGCTCCTAAATCGGGATGCAGAAGGAGATATACGGGTGTCGAAACTAGAATGCTTGAAGCCATGTGCAGGGATGCGTCCAAGGACCTGTAGTGTAGGAGTCAAGAACAGAGAAGATTGACAAACTAGTCAGATTCTTATAATCTGAATTGGGTCTTGAGGTGGGACTATGAATTCATTTAAAATAGGACAAGGACCCTTACAAAGAAATGCTAGAGATCATGCTTCTCCTATATCCCTGTGAATATCAGCATTTCTATCATTAAGGCAAGCATAACTCTTTAGTGAGTAGTGACCTTTGTTCTTTAATGAACCTTTGTTCTTTAATGACCTTTGTTCTTTAATGAACAAAGAGATGAGAATAGGAAACCACAACAGAGAAATTCATTTGTTTATGCGGTTGGTAATTGAAACATTTGGCAGAGATCAGAATATCTGGGAACCTATTAGAGCAAATAAAGACAATATTAAGAAATACTTTGGAACATTTTAATATCCTTGTAGTAGGCTGTCTTGCAAAGAGTGAAAATGTGCTGTCCCAGAGATGAAAGTCCACACCAGAAATTAGTGGGATTAAAGGCCAGGTAGCAGTGGCCTATCATAGTAGGGAAGTGATTATCTCTGTTGGGTGTTTTCAAGAGCTGGGTGAGACAGGACTAAGAAGTGCCAGTTAGATTTGAACATGGTGTTTCCTGCTGATGTAGAGGTGTAAAGTCACAGGGTGGAAATCAAAGCCAGATGACATGTGCTGTGTGAGTAGGAGTCCAGGAGAAAGAAGCAGTATGTCATGCCGGAAGTCTATCCATGAAAGGCGGAAGAAAGACAGAGCTGTTTCTTGAGAATAAGTGGGTTTGCAGAAACTTTTATCTTCCTGAAATGGAATAATTTTTAGTATAGTTCATATCCACGATAAGATGAGCATGAAAGAAATCAATTAGAAGGGAGGGATGTTTAATGGCTGTCTAAGGTTATGGTATTGACGTCTTAAAATGAAGACACGCAGATATTGCTTGTCTTTTACAAGGGGAAACATTCCCTGTAAATAAAAGGCAGGCGCAGGGCATAATCAGGCATGCAAACTTGAAGGCATTTTGGAATTTTAATTTTCCCGCTAGAGTTTTAATAAGTTAGAAAAAGTCTGAATTTCTGAATGGTTAGAGAAGACACACAGTGTGATCTCTGCCAAGAGGGCCCTATTGGAGTATTGATCATGAATGTACAGTTGTAAAGTTTATTCGGTGTGCAACTCAGTTCAGCCACTCGGGAGGAGGCATAGAAAATGTGAATGAGTTGATCTGTGCTGCCTTGTTCTATTTTTCTCTGAATTTGTGACGCCTTACCTACCCTGCAGTGTCATCGTCACTTTCCTTGATCTTACTTTCTGATTTGGAAATCTAAATGGCTGTGTTCTTTACCCATATCTCTCCCGGCCACAGAAATGGTTAAACTCTATAGACTATAGACTGGGAAGCTGTTCACGTGGGCTGACATGATCTCTGCACCAGCATTGCTCTCCATTGTGTGTTAATCACTGTTCATCTGAGCACTCGGCTTTGGAATCGTGAAAGAGAAGACAGGGTCCACTGTGTCCTTGTTTCCTTCCGCTTCTCATCCAGACAAGACCCAGCACGCAACTTCAACTTCTCTCTCCCAAAATCTTCATTTCCTGTGCTCTTCTCTTTCCATTTCGCATTTGACCAAACCTTCTTAACCGAGTATCCGAACATTCTGCCTTGCCTTTCACTTCGGTTATTGAATGCTGCCCCAAATCACGGAGCTGTGAAAACTGGTGTCCTAACAGATGTGGGGTCATTCTTCTTCCTTCAGTTCTTCTTCTGGGCACTCACACTGTGTTTTCTTTTCCGCTCTCCCCTGCAGTGCCCGATAACCCCTGATAACCTGATAGCCCACTCCTGAAGTTACTGCTTCACTGAAACAAAACGCATTTTTGACAGTGTTCTCTCTGTGCTATTTTTATTTTGTTTTTAACATTTGAGCATTAAATCTTATTATAACAAGAAAGTTGCTATTATTCATGTAGTTTATTCCTCTTTTCTACTTGGCACCATATTCTCTGAGACATTTGCTGCTTGCAGCATCTTTGCTGTATGGTTTCTCTTTCATTTGATTTGCACTCCTACTATTCTGACAGTTTTTAACCATACAAATGAATAAAAAAAAACCAAGCCAAAACAAACAATCAAAAACTCCTTCAATGATTAGAAAAGTACATGGCACAAACTAGCCATCTAAAAAGTACTGAATTAAATGCTGTGTGAATTTGGATGCTCCCTTTATTGGCAGTGATTAAATTGTTGTCTCCCTCTGCAGACCAGGCTGGCCTCGAACACACAGAGATCCTCCTGCCTCTGCCTCCCGAGTGCTGGGATTAAAGGTGTGCGCCACCACTGGCTGAAATTGTTGTCTCTTAATTGTTGCCCTGGGGCCACAATATTTTTACCCTTTTGTCTGCTTCTGAAAGTGTGTCACTTGTGTTGCTCACACTTGATACTTGATATGTGTGTTGCTTGTTGTGGAGATCTCTGATCATGGTGCTCACCTTGGAACAAATGAGATTAAACTTAATTTGAATATGTAGTGATTACAGCCTTATTTCAACACTTTTAACAACTTAAGTTAGATGTGGTCATTAAGTTAGGTATGTGTGGGTATGGATGTGTGTGGTGTGTGTGTGTGTGTGTGTGTGTGTGTGTGTGTGTG
>LOJH01022456.1:8828-19894 GCA_001685095.1 Ellobius talpinus
TTGGAAGAGCAGGCAATGCTCTTAACCTCTGAGCCATCTCTCCAGCCCCCAATAGCTTTATTTTTTTAAGGTTGTTTTTCCCCTTACAATTACTTAGATATTTCCTATATTCACTGTTTTTGCTGTCTTGCTTGGATGGCCTCCCAATCCTGGGCCCCAGTAGTCCTCATGTCTCAGCTTCCCCATAGGGGCTTGGGTTTATGGCACAGCCCATTGTGCCTAGTGTGCTATCTTAAAGATGCCTTCTGTTGGTGCATTGGTTTTCTGTTACATCAGCTATCCTTTTCTTCCTTTTTTGTGGTGTTTGTGAGTCAAGGTCTCACTATGCAGTTCTGATTGGCCTGGAACTCACTCCTTAGACCACAGATCCATCTGCCTCTGACCCCCAGTGTCTTTTGGGGGTTTTGGTTTATTTTTTTATTTTTGCTATAAATATACATATAACATTTTTAAAGAGAAAAGCAAATACACATACTAATGAGGTAGATGTGTTAGTTTATTTTTGCATAAGTAGTTAAATCCTCACTGTAAGATGTCAAACATTTTCAGTGTTTTTTTTAGAGTTACCAGTATTTTAACTTTATAAAGACTTCCTTCACATAAGCACACAGTACAAAATGGCAGAAGCATGTTTAGAGTCATTTCCAAAGTTATTGGAAATGAAATTCTGAGCCAATCCCAAACAAATTCCTTTAATGATTTTTCTAAAAATGAACTTCAATTCAGCAATTCAGACAGCAAATTTTTTTTTGTTTTTTGAGGCAGGATCTCTCTACATAACCCTGGCTGTCCTGGAACTCACTCTGTAGATGAGGCTAACCTCAAACTCATAGAGATCCACCTGCCTCTGCTTCCCATGTGTTGGGATTAAAGGTGTGCACCACCATGCCCAGCCCAGACAGCAGTTTTAAAGATTAAACATTCTAACAAAATACAACCTCAGTTTACATGAATTTGATACGTATATGCTAAGGAATGAAAATATTAAGTGTTTGTATTAAATATTCCTTTTGCTTAGTCTAATTATGCTTCATCAAATTAATTATCTTAATAGGTAACTTAATTATCTTACTACTTATTTCTAAAACTGCAGCGCCCTGAAGATGCCCTCCAGGACATATTACATCATCTTTATTGGACAGTTTCTGGGGGAAACCGCACTACTGTTTTATGGTCTGAAGCACTAGCAGATTGTTGTAATTACCTGGGTCTTGTTTTGATCTTATAGAATGACTCTTATTCTTCTCCCCTCCTGTGATCTGTCCACAGTACTTCGATGAGCTCAGTGGAATATCTGCAGAAGACTTACCTTACTACGGTGGGTCAGTAGAGATCGCCGACTATTGCCCCTTCAGTCAGGAATTCAGCTGGCATTTAAGTGGCGAATACCAGCGCAGCTCTGACTGTAGAATACTGGAAAATCAACCAGGTCAGTAGTCTGGTGAAATGAAGGGCTAACGACACCATGCAATTTTATGTCACCTATATGAAGTAGTCGCTAAGGAAACAGCTCTTGTAGCCAGGCAACCTCAAGTTTGTGTTTCACCTTCTCTGCTGTCTGTCTACATAAAAATTACTCAGCTTTCATGTTCCTTGCTTTCTCTGCCCATATATTATTTACGTCATAAATTACTGCAAAAATTAAATGGGAGCTGGAGAGATGACTCAGCAGTGAAGACCACCTACTGCTCTCACAGAGGACCTGAGTTCACTTCCCTGAGTGCCAGGCAGCTCTCAGCTGCTTCTCACTCTGTCTTCAGGAAATCTTAGGCCTGCTCTGGACTCCACAAGCCCTTGCATGTACGTGCATATAGGCATCACAGACACACATGTACACATAGCTTTAAAATAGTAAAAATAAATCTTTAAAAACAGCAAGAAGAAGAGTTTAAGTAGTAAGTGTTCAGAACTGTGCTGACCCTGGAGAGGATGGATAGGTGTGCATACACAGACACGAGCTCAGACTCACCTTCCCCTTCCCCTGCAGAAAGCACACATTTCCTACCATTTCATGTCTCTGAAGTCCCTACGGGAGACATAAGAAAGACATCATGTTTTCCCAGTGCATGAACAGACGATTGGTGGCAAGATCCTGTAGGGCTTCTCCTCATTTATTGGAGTGCTTTAGGGAACCTATTTTCCCCTGTATCTCTGCAGATCTCGGGATAATACTGTGTCCCGTAGCCAGAACGAGATAGTGCCATATTAACTATTTCCTTTCAATACATACAAACAAGACAGCAAAACAATAAACAGTATAATCATTGCAGTTCCTCCTAACCAAGTTTCTAAACAAATATTCTCAAATATGATGTTTAATAAAAAGTAGGAATTAGCCATGCATGGTGGCTCGTGCTTATAATCTTGGCACCTGGAAGGCTGAAGTGAGAAGATTTTAGAGAGTTTAAGGCCACCATGGCTGTAGAGTGAGACCCCATCTCAAAAAGCAAGGGCAGAGATGGCTCAGTGGTTAAGAGCACTGACTGCTCTTCCACAGGGCCTGGGTTCAATTCCCAGCACTCACACAACTGTCTGAAACTCCTTTTCCAGGGGATCAGACAACTGCTTTTGGCCTTTTAGGTACCAGGCAGGCATGCCCTTGGTGCACATGCAGCCAAAACACCCATATGTATAAAATAATAAAACACATTTTTTTAAAAACGGGGGGGAAACGACAACAATTTTTTCCATCTTTTTTTTTCAAAAATTTTAACTTGGTCATTTCTCTTCTTCCTACTTTACTACGGATTAGATCATTTAAATCATAAACATATATATATTATATTTTTTCCATTCTTTTTCTTTATTTTTTAGAAGAGTATCCTGAACATACAGGGCAGTGGGCTTGGCAGTAGCTAGAATGTAGCCCAGAGCTGCCACTTGGGCCTCACCTGGCATGCTTACCTGAGCTCTGTCATTTTTGCTCTCACTCACCTATTGCAAACACTAATGATGGAACCACTCAGCAGTGTCCTGTTGAAGTGAGGAAACACACGGGTCTGCCCGTGAGGATTGGCTGGAAGGCCACAGTGTTGTTTCAGAGCTAGGCTCAGCACCACTTTTTAAACATATGGATACTTCAGGCTGTGCGGCTGAGAATCTGAAGTGGAAGGGCCTCGGGCTCAGCTGGAGGACTGTAGTCGGCTGGAAACCCTGCTTCATATGCTATTCAGCATTCTTTTCAAAGGCTCGACGTTCACAGACAAGAGCTACATAGGATTTGCTTTTGCTATTTTACATTTTCTTTCGTAGCTCATAAAATTAAAAAAAAACTTAGAGAAAATCAAATAAATGGGCTACTTAAACTTTCTACTTTGGAAAACATGAAGCTTGGGCAGGCAAATTGATTTGGTGGGTAAAGGCACTTGCTGTCCAAGCCTGGTGGCTTGAGTTGGATTCCTGGAACCCGCATAAAAGTGGAAGGAGAAAAGTACACATACTCGTCCTCTGACCGTCACACATGCACCTTGGCACGCTTGGCCAACCCCCATGGTATTCACACATGTGCGCATACACAAATAATAAATAATGAAAACACCACCCCAAGACTTGTGACCACACTGTGACTAGAGTCTGAGGACTTTGTCCCTTCGCCTGCTAAAAAGGCCATTCACCCACACATCTGCAGCTGTGTGCTTTAGCCTATGACAGTCATCTGAGTTTCCAGAAGGTGCCACAAATTGAAGATACAAAGATTTCAGCCTGCAGGACGCAAGAGGCAGAAAGACCACAAGTTCTGGGTCCAGCCTGAACTACATAGCAAGACATTGTCTTAAGAATCCAAACAACAAACTATTACAACGCCTGCCCTGAGTCACATGAAAGAACACCTTATTTGTAGGTCGTTACTGAAGTGGCTCTTGCCTTGGTATCTAGTTCTGTTATTTCTAGAATTATATAATTAACCTCTATTCTTAAGACCCATTTAGTCTCATTTCCGGTTTAGTAATTTTCTCACACCAGCTCCTTTCTGGAAAGCTCGGTTGAACTTGGAGTCTTATTTATCTTTTTTAAGCTGAAATTTTTCATTCAGCAAATTTGATCTTCTTGCGTGTTTTTGTTTTGGGAGGCAGTTTCCTCTGAGACTGGCTTCAGATTCACAGCTCTTCCTGCTTTGCCTTCCGAGACCTGGGGCCATAGACATGAGCAGGCCTCCTCAGCACGTTAGATTGTTAAACCCTCTTTCATGCTGTTGCTGTTAAAATAGGGTCTCTGTAGCCCAGGCTGGCCCCAAGTTGGCTGTCCTCCTGTCTTTTCATCGACTTTTAATCATGAAAACAGAATGGCTCATTTCTTATACTTCACACTAATGGTCAGTGTGTGAGAAGACTCTTTGGATTTGTTTCAGAAATGTTTAAAAACTACGGTGCAGAAAAGTATGGTCCTCACTCGGTCTGTCTGCTTCAGAAATCAGCGTTTGTCATGGAACAGTGCGAGAGGAAGCTCAGTTACCCAGACTGGGGTAGTGGATGCTACCAGGTAAACCACGAGTTCAGCCATTACTCCAATATATAATTTTATATCTTAGGTTATAATTGATATCACTTCTATAGATTATTTACTGATCATTACTGTCACTCACTTGTGTTTTGTAATTATTAGGTGAGTGTTGTGGCTTGTGAAAATGCTGTCATTTCTTTGAGAGAAATTGCTTGTAACCGTCCATTTGGACTATGTGTAACTTGGGCTAAGCAGGCATGGTGGTGCACATCTTTAATCCCAGCACTTGGGAGGCAGAGGCAGGCGGATCTCTCTGAGTTCAAGACCAGCCTGACTATATAGCGAGTTCCAAAACAGCCAGGGCTAGATAGTGAGACCCTGTCTTAAGATAAATAAATAAATAAAAGTAAGTAGTTATATAGTAAAAGGTTCTGTGGTTTTATTTCTGAATATAAATCCTAAGGAAATAATGGCAAATATGTAATTTTGTTTTTGAGCAGGTTCTGTTTTGTAAGGCAATGTTCAGTTTTATGTCAGAAAGTCTATAGAGAGAGCTGGGGTCTGCCCGGTGGGAGAGCGTCTGCCTTGCATGCACACAGACCTGGGTTTGACCTCCAGCATGGTGACAAAGGGAAGATCACAGCAGGTACATGCTGGATGGTAATGTCACTTTATTAAGAACTGATCCAGATGTAGGGATTCTATGAATGGGGAAGGCACCCAACTAATGAATTTTCTTCTCCCTACTCACAGATGCCAGGAGTCTTAGTTACGGTTTCTGTTGCTGTGATAAAATACCTTGACGAAAAACAGCTTGGGAGGGCAGGGTTTGTTTCAGCTCACAGCTCTCAGAAGACAGGACAGGAATTCAAGGCAGGAACAAAAGCAGAACCCGTGAGGAACACTGATTACTAGCTTGCTCCTCACACCTGGCTCAGCCTGGTCTCTTATATAACTCCACCCCATCTGCCCACAGTGGTGCCACCCGTGGTGGGCTTGTCCCTCCCACATCATTCAGTAATCTAGAAAATGCCAAGCTGGCCTCAAACTTACTCTGTAGCTGAGGATGATGATGGTGGTGGTGGTGGTAGTGGTGGTGTGTGTGTGTCTGTGTGCACACACACACACACACACATCTACACTTACCACAGTGCACGTATGTAGGTCCTCAGTTTACTGGCCCTTGATTTTTTTTTTAACCAAAGTCTCTATGTAACCCTGACTGTCCTGGAACTTGCTATGTAAACCAGACTGGTCTAGCAGTGACCTTGCCATCCTCATCCTCCTGCCCTGAAGGAGTATTACAGGTATATGCCACCATACCTGGCTATGAAAGTGACACTCTTTAAATTGCATACCACTAGGTGGGGCAAAGCTCAGCCCTGCTTCCAAAACTGCAGTTCCACATCTGATTTCTCTGCCAGACACACAGCATGGGCATAAAGAATGATTGATTACTAAGCAGCTAGAATCCAGTATGCATGCCTCTGGGAAGGCACAAGTACGGACAGAGGTGAGAGCTCTCTGTCCTCCCAGTGCTGGTCGGGACAGACATGTTTCTAGTGTTACATGGCTGTGACACTAAACGAGGAACCATGTGGTGCGCATTCATCCAGGACTCTTACTTCATTTTTCTCCCCATTTGAAGGTTTCTTGTTCTCCTCAAGGTCTGAAGGTTTGGGTTCAAGATACTTCATATCTGTGTAGCCGGGCTGGGCAGGTCCTCCCTGTCCACATTCAGATGAACGGCTGGATTCACAATGGAAACCTACTGTGCCCCTCCTGCTGGGACTTTTGTGAGCAGTGTCCCCCGGAAACTGACCCTCCCGCTGCCAACCTGACCCGAGCCCTTCCTCTGGGTGAGTGCTCTCCACCTTTGGTGGAATAAAGGATAGTGAGGGGCTCTGGAGCAGGCCAAGCTCCTTTCCCTCTCACTAAGGATCTCTAGGAACAAAACCCTGCCGCCCACTGTTACTAGAAGCTTGAAGCTGGTAAATGCTTCTGGTACAGAAAGGACAAGGCAAGGCTCTGTGTGGAGAACCTGGTAACCCTCTCTCTCAAGGATATTACACTTACTATTTTTGGAAACTAAGAGTGAACAAAACTCTGCTCATCAAATACAAAAAGAAACTAATTATATTTTAGTTATAACTAAAGATATTGACGTGGGTTCTTCTGGGGCAGGCCAAGGTCCTTTCTGCCTGGTTGAGGACCTCTAGGAAAACTGTGTTGCCTGCTGTTATTAGAAGCTTGAAAGCCAAGTCCAGTCAAGGCTGAGATGATGATGTTTCTGCCCCAGGGCATGACAGAGGTCAGCAACGGGGATCACAAACACTCTTGGCACCCTGCACTTCAGTCACATGGCCCTTACCCTCTCTCTCCTGCTCCCTCTTTGTAGGGAGCAGTGGAAACCCTGAGTTAGTGAGGGGGTGTGTTGATGTGGGCACAGCCATGCCAAGGACCCCAGTGCCTCAGCCCTATAGAAGTGACAAAGCCTTCATAGGCGAGACTCAGAATGGTGGCAGAGCCTTCCTCCAGGATTATACACATAAAGACTAGCAACTGCAGCTTCCTTCTGGATGTTTATAGCCTGAGATGCTCATCCTCAGAGACTTCCTACCCACTCTAGGGAGCCCCTCCCCCTGGGTTGTACATAACAAACACTCTGAGGTTCCCAGTTGTATCAGTAGTTGGTTCAGCTCCATCAGAGTGTGCACAGCCCACCTGACCCCAGCTTTTCAGTGACACCTGTTCTGTCTCTTGTTTCTTTAGTGGGTGTTGTCTTCATTCCTACAACACCCTAATCAGGTCAAGTTGTATGTATCAGTTGCCTCTCTGAGTCTGTATGTTGTGTTGTCATTGCTGTGACCTCCAACCACCTCCTAACCTCCATGAGCACGGTTCTGAGAACTGTTCAGAATATAACAAGACTAGGACGATCTTGGGCGCTGCCTTTCCGCTTTGTGAGCAGCACTGTAACCCGCTGAAGAGCCTTGACGCCCGTGTATGTCAGTATGTGTGACTGGAGCACAGTCTTAGCTGACCACCTGTTGAGAGAGCTAGGAATTCTCACATACGCTTGCGCTAGTATGTAAGACCTGTGTATGTGTTTGTGTGTCTGTGTGCATCTGTGTATCTGTATGTATGTGTGTTTCTCTGTGTGTATCTTTGTGTATATGTCTGTGTGTTTGTCTCTGTGTTTGCGTGTGTGTCTCTATATGTGTCTTTATGTATATGTCTGTGTGTGTCTGTCTCTGTGTATCTCTTTGTGTATAAATATATGTGTGTGTATGTGAATGTTTATGTATGTGACTTTGTATATGTCTGTGTGTCTGTCTCTATGTGTCTGTATGTGTGCAATGTATATGTGTCTCTGTATGTGTCTCTTTGTGTCTATCTGTGTGTATGTATCTGTGTGTCTATATCTTTTTGTGTATGCATGCATGTATGTCTGTGGTGTATGTGTGTGTGTGCTTGTTCCTCTCATTTAGCTCATGCTGGTCCCAAATAGCAACTCACTCTGAAGCTAAGGGTGAGGGTGCCTTAACTTCCTCCTGTCTCCACCTTCCAAGTGCTGGGACTATGGACCTGTGTCACATTGCCACACCTGCTTTATTCTGGGCTGGTGTTAGATCTAGGACCTCACACCAGCTTGACAGGCATTCTGCCCCCTGAGCTGCATCCCCAGACTGAGTTGTTTCTCTTTAAAACAATTACTACCTTCTAAATGTTAACATGTGATATTTTTAGTGTGCTCGCCTGAGACATCTAGTTAACCCACAGCAGAGTCTCATCCCTGCTGCAGCTGACTTGTGAATTAGACTGTTTTAGTACTAAACCGCTAACATTAAAGCTCATATTTAACAGGGCATGGTGGCACATACTATGATCCCAGCACTTGGGAGACAGAGGCAGGAGGATCAAGAGTTCAAGTTATCCTCAACTACATGCAGAGTTTGAGATTTACCTGGGCTGCATGAGACCCAAATGAACAAACAAACCTGTTAATATTCTGAAATAAATATAGAATGAATTTCATCTCCACTAATTCTTCTACTTTTTTATTGTTCCCATGTGGTTTGTTCATATAACCTTACAGAAACAATATCTTTTAGAATACTAAAACTCATTTACTTATTTATTTTCAGACAGGGTCTCACTCTGTCACCCAGGATGGCCTAGAACTTTCTGTGTAGATCAGGTTAGCCTTAAACTCATAATGATCCTCTCACCTCTGTCTGCCTCCAGAGTGCTTGGATTACAGAAGTGCACACCACACCCCACTTATAGAGGACTAGGGATTGAACACATGGCCTCAGGCATGCAAGGCACACGCTCTACCATGGAGCTGTAGCTCTAGACACCCTCTGAAGGTGGTCCTTACTTACCTCCTAATCCTCTGCCCACCTCTCAGTATTTAATTGGAGTGATTAAATCACAGACATATGCCTGTTTTCTTCTTTTTCTACCCTAGACCTCTGCTCCTGTTCTTCTAGCCTGGTGGTCACGCTTTGGCTCCTCCTAGGCAATCTATTTCCTCTGCTGGCTGGATTTCTTCTGTGTGTGTGGCACTAGGAACAGAAAAGTGAATTCTCAAGATGACAGTTTTGGCATGTTCCCATGAACAAAGCACAAAACCCAGGCAAGAGCCAGCCCTGGCAGATGATGCAGATGGCAGAGGTGGCGTCCCCGACTCTGGCTTGGACATGCTGGCCGCAGCAGGACAGTGACGCATAGCTCCACTGCAGTCACTCACCGGCCACACAGCCACCTCGGTGCTTGGAGAGGAATCGCAGGTGCCTGAGGCTCCTTAGTTTATGGATGTGCAGTCTTCTGGCAGCGAGTTCTCCTTTCAATGCAGGACGGACAGTGGGATTTGCCGTGACCACATACCTCAGCATTTGCGTTAACTGAAAAGTTCCTGAGCACTGAGGTCATTCACAGAGCAGCTGACTGACCACTCCAGAGTTCTAAGTTGAATATTCCACCCTCCAAAGGACAGAACTGGTCGTTGGGCTTTCAGATTTCCGTCACCATTGCACAAGCTTTAAATGAGCACCTGGACACGAGACCCTCAAATCATCATACTCTTTTCTCACTTCCGTTTTCCTGTAGCTTCTGACATAACCGTGTTTGCCTTTCCTGCCAGCTGGGTGGCCCGTTTGCGACCAGGCTGTTGCTAGTGTGCTGTTGGCTCTGAGCCGTCTTCATCTGAGCTCAGTGTCCACTTGCATTTCTCATTAATTTCATAGCAACTTGAAAACCCATGGGAGAGTGTGAAGTACAGTGCGTAGGAAGAATGCTGAAATCAAGAAACACAAGACAGCATGATTGTGCGTTCCCAGGTCATAGTTAGAAGAACTGTGAAAATCCACCAAAACCCAAGCGGTCCTTTCTGGCCTATGGACATTTTAAGAGTTTAGACGTAGACAGGCATGCAGTTACTTCCAAGTAGACTGAGCTGTTACAGATGAAGTGCTAACCTCTGGAAGTTATTTCATGGACGAGAAGAAAAGCTCAAGTCAAAACAAGGTGATCTGGCTTATTTCTGAAGAGCCAAGTGTAGGTTGGACATCCAGCATGCTCACGGGGCCCAGCTGTGTCCTTCAGAGGTGGAAGATAACCTTTGCTTTAAATGTCTGTCTCTTCCCACGTTTGGCACTCCTGCACCATGTGGATTCTGGGAGGCAGTTCTGCTCTGGTACCAGAGCTTACCAATCCTCTAGTGACTCAACTTTGACATTCTTTAATGAAGACTGAGGTTCTATCTTTGTCCCTAAGGATGATCAGTTCTGTAGCCTTCAGGACCAGCAAGATAGCCCAGGAGCTAAAGGCACTTGCCACCAAGCCTACTGTCCTGAGTCTGAATCCTGGAGACCACATGGAAGATGAAAGGGACTGACTGCTGAGTTCCTCTGACCCACACACATGCACAGCAAGTGCACACAAGTAAATGTAAAACAGTGTTTAGAACAAAACACGACATTTAGACGCCCCCCCCATTCCATCCAGCCTATAGTTACCTAGTGCTCTATGTAAGGAAAGCTGAGCATGGGAGTCTGCTTGGAGAGCAGAGGCAGGCAGGTCTTGAGTTCAAGGTCACCCTGGCTACATAGGGAATTTGAATTTATAGCAAGTATTGACTGCATGAAACATTGTCTTGAGAGTCGAGAAAAGAAAGAAATTGTGTAAGCGAGCAAAACCTGGGGTACTAAGTAGTAACTCCAATAACCGCGATACTGCGGCAGGATGGCAGGCCTCGGAATGGAGGGAAACTCCCCCTTTGTTTTTAGAGGCAGGAAGTTAAAATGTGTGCTGCCTACAGTACAAGTTAGAGGAATTCATCATTGTGAAATGCTGGGGGTCCCAAATTTAGTCAGCTTCAGCAATAGAGAATTCGCGGTCTATAGACTAGCACCCTGTTTCACCAGTGTTCTGTGTTCTTTAAATCGTACAACGTCAGAAAAGCGAGCATGTGTTGAAAGAAATATGCAGTATGCTGGGCACGATGGCGCACGCTTTTAATCCCAGAACTTGGGAGGCAGAGGCTGGTGGATCTCTGAGTATAAGGCCAGCCTGGGGGGCTGGAGAGATGGCTCAGTGGTTAAGAGCATTGCCTGCTCTTC
>LOJH01022457.1:0-19894 GCA_001685095.1 Ellobius talpinus
TCTTCTTCCCCGGGAAGGGCGCTGCAGACTATATACTCATGGGCTACCAAACCCAATAAGCCACGTGGCAATCTCTAATAGGCCCACATACATAAAAGCAAGCCTGCTAATCAGCCTTAGCCAAATAAGGACTTGTTTATCACAGAGAGCACTCGCTGTCGGGCTAGCGGAAGGCGGAAACCGGTGCCATCTTTAAGGCGTGGCACTATGCAGCTCTCCACACTTTACCTTTAATCCCAGCATTCGTGCGGCAGAGGGGTAGATCTCTGAGAGGCCAGCCAGGTCTACATAGGGAGTTCTAGGCCTCCCAGAGCTACATAGTGAGACTGCATCCTGCCCCAGCTAATAAATAAATGAACAAACATTAAGGGCTACAGAGCAGTTACAACAGAGTGGTTTGAATTTGCATGTGAGGCCTGCCCTACTCTGAAGTGAGGAGCATCTTCTTGGCTCTTGGACCTGTTGTCTTTCTCTTTGTGTCTGTGCAGTGCTGTGGCTGGAACCCAGGGCCCCTACATCCTAGGTAAATGTTCTGCCATTGAGCTACACTCACAATCTTCATATCTATTGTTTCCTTATCTCTGAGCTAAGTCCTTGTTAACACAACATTTTGAGAACTGAGCACTTGTTTTGTGATACTATTCCCCATAAGCATCAGACAGGGTCCAGGACTGAGACTGCAGAGTCCAGGCCAGGGGAGACTCCACATCCCACCCCTAATCACCCCTTTCCTTACCTGAACCTCGGCTCCAGCCAGTCTTGACCAGGATTTCATATTTGAAGCGGCCTCCCTTCCCACAGAATGGGATGACACGGACCCGGCTAACATCCAGCTGGTCCAGCTTGCGCAGGATCACAGCCATGACCACATAGGTCACCAGGCATATGGCACATGTCAACAGAACAATGTAGTTAATGCTTGCAGAAGGTTCCTGGGAAGAAAGAATCATCAGGTGCTGGCGGCTTCAGCTTATGCACTTTAGTTTCTAAGGAAGGAATCAGGATGCCCCAGGCTCTCTCAATATGGACAGGGGCATTACTCACAGGAAAGATGAACTGGACATGGCTGGGAGGCACAAAAAGGCTAGCGCCAAAGGCAGTGAGGTGGCGGGTAAGGCAGACAGCCTGGCTGGGTGAGGTCTCCTCCAGGGGTACAATCCCCTCAGTTCTCCACATCATCATGTCTTCATTGAAGTACTGGCACAGGGAGGTGTACAGGCCAACAGACACCTCCAGTGCAGACCAGTGGAAATGGCTGGTCAGGTTCAGGTAGTAACTCCTGCCCAGTGCCCCAGTCCTACAAGGGACAGAGTAGTGTCACCACCAGACTCCGAGGCCCTGAGTGTCACGCCCAGCCTTCCTATTGCCCTGGCTCCGTAATTAGCCCACATACCTGTGGCTAATGCAGGAAAAGTTGCATTCACCCTTCTCCCACCTCCTTCCCCTCTGCAACCCCCACTTCCGTGGTCCCAGTGGGAGACACTCACCCTGGGGCAATGAAAAAGGTGTAGGGCCTGTGATCAGCACCCTCAAGCACCTCCAGGCTGATCCTCCTACTGGCTGAGCAGTTGTACTCATTGGGCTGGGACACCGAGTGCAAGTAGACAGCCAGATAGGGCTCAGGTTCCTCAGACAGGTAACGTTCTGGGGGCCACATACATAGTATCATACACCCACCAAAAAACTCATCACACTAAGGGCGCCCTGCAAGTTGTTGTCATGGGACTTGAGGGTCAGTCACCTAAGCAGAAGATTCTAAGAAACTCCACATGGAAGTCAACACATGCTTCTCTGTGACTACAGGTATATGGGCTTTATGGAACCAGGGCCACAGGAAAACTGAGTGGTGGCCAGGCCCCCAGGACCAGTGACTGCAAATTTAATGGTATCCGCAAAAATACCCCCTCCCCAGGGACAAGGATGGAAGGAGGATAGGCAAGTCAGGTGCCCACCCCGAACACACACCATTAAGCACTGTGTAAGTGATCCTCAGATGCAGCCCAGCTTGAGGGTTGCTGTTGTCTGCGGTGACCACAGCACTGATTGAGGCCTGGGGCTGTATAACGGTAAAGCCTGAAGAGTTGTGGGAGCCCTGGGCAGCCTGGTCTGAGTTGTTTGGCACCTTCACTGTGATGGCACGCTCTGAGGCCAGTCGCTCAATAGGGATCTGGGTACCAGTCTGTGTCTGGAATGCCATAGATGCCACTTTGGTGGAGACAGTGTAGTTGCTAATGTAGCCAAAGGGAAAGGGGTTGGAATCCACAAGGAAGATTAGTTGTACTATATCACTGAGGTTGGACAGGGCCCCACTGAAGGCCTCAGGAATGGAGAAATGGCAGCTGGGTCCCAAGGTTTTGCCATAACACAGAAGGCTGAGTGGGTCTGAGCGTTTGCCCAGGGCCACAATCTCCTCGCCCACCAGGGTCAGAGGCTCCTCATTGAGTACTCGGGAACGCATGAGGATACACATGAGGGCTGATGAGAGGTTGTAGGCCCTGGATGCCACAATCTGTGAGGGTGGTTCAGCCCCCAGCTCCAAGGGTTGTGGGCCCTGCATGTCCAAGCTGGCCAGGTGGATGAGGTCACCTGGGCAGGCAAAGAAAGTAAGGGATGTTGAGAAGTGGTAAGAGCTGGAGGGGAGACTAGGGAGTGGGAGGGGCAGCTTGTGCACCTGTGATATTGAGGATGCTGTCAGCAATGGTAGTGGGTGTCACAGTACCCTCGGTAGTTTCAGCTTGCAAGATGCGCATCATGCCCTCCAGCTTCTGCAGCATCTTCTTCAGGCATGAACGGCACATAAGCTCCCTGCTGGACACCTTCGAGGGAGATGAGCATGGCCTCCAGATCCATTCCTCAGCACACATGCTCATGGCATCTATGAGTCCCACCTCCACACCACTAAATGGCTCTGTCTCCTCACAATGGCTGGTATTCTAGGCAGCTTCCTGTCTCTAACCTGCACTGAGCACCTGCCTGGATGGAAGTCTTCAAGGCTTTCCTTGCTAAGACTTCTATGGCTCCTCCCAACCCAAGGATGCACTCAAGTTCTTTCTGGGGCCTACATACTAATCACCCCAGCTATCTGTTTCCATGGCTAAAAGCAAGGAAGATGTCAAGGCCTTGACTAGAGTCCAAATCTAGATACATACAAGGGCACAGAAGCCACATGGTAACAGTGACTTCTACCAGAGCTCTCTGAATCCCTTCCTCTGAGGACTTGACTATTCTACTGGTCCCTGTACAGACCCTACCCTGACAGAGTGCCTTTCTATCAGATACAGGTAGGTTATTTGGCTCACAAGTCTATAGCTTAGAAAATATAACCCTCATAGGTCATAAGGCTTTGCCAGGTAAGCCTAGTTAAGTGGGACATACTTGGACTACTCCTTCCTATAGTCACCAGAAGAGCATGTGGGCGCACACTGGGAGACAACAGTGAGGCTGCAGAAACTGGCAGAGGCTATAAAGAGCTCCCAGTCTGAAGCCTTTCTCATGATGCACAGGGCCTGTGCATAGTGCAGAAGGCTGCACCTGTCTTACCATGCACTGGGCCAGTGCAGCAGTGATCTGCTGGATGTCATCCACGGTGTTGACCCGCAGGGAAATCAGGGTCTCTGTGATGTTCTTACGCATTTGGGCTCTCAGCTGCTGCTCATGGTTGGGCTCTGACACCATATCTGGGGCCTGCTCATACTGGAGGAGGCAGGGAACGTAGAAGAACCATGAGAAGAGGACAGGCCTCCTTGTGATATTTAGGAAGGGTGCTACAGTACAGTTATGAGGCATGGGCAGGGATTTAAAGATCAAGGATAATTCAGGTCATATACAGGGTCCAGGGTATCAAGAGGGTACTGTGGGAAAGCTGACCTTGGGAAGGTTCTAGTATGTAGTAGGGTAGGAGTTAGCATTCAAAGGTCTTAGGGAACATTATTGGTTTGAGGTGCATGGTTTCAGCCCACTCACAGAGCACACCTAAGGGATCCTTTTCTGTCCATATGCACTGACCTCATTGAGCACAGTAATAAGGGCTAGAGAGTACTCGATGACATGCTGAGGGTCAGCCTGCCTCAGCAGCCCAGGCAGAACACTGGCAGTCAGGCTGTACAGCCAGGGTATGAGGTCTGCAGAATTACCACTGGGTTCTGGCAAGACAATGGTCAGAGACCTGGAGGGTAGGAGTAGACTGTAAGTAAGTGGTGGTCAGCTCATGTTCCCTCCCCAGGGTTCAGCTCACCTGTTGAGTGCAACAACAGCAGCACCAAGCTGGTCTTGTACTACCACAGCCAGGCTCACCACAAAAAGGGGCTGGAATCCAGGAGGCAGGACAGCCCCGTAGGTGGAGAGACTGCCCTTATAGATGCAGAAATCCTCACAGTAGCTCTGACGACAGCGCCTCAGCAACAGGGCATATACCAGCGGAGCTCCACCATCCTCTGCATCACGCCAGCCTATGAGCACACAGCATTAGTACAGAGTGCAGGCTCACCCCACTCTCCAGGTAACCCACACTCACCTGTGCATTCAAAGTGCACTTTAGTGGTGAGACCACGCACAGCACCCAATGGGAATAGATGACAGGAGCCTCCAAGTGGAGGGCGGTTGGGCGAGAGGCGGATGGAGGCACAGCCCTCCTCCTCACCCGAATGGCCCAGCACAGTGAGTGTGAAGATGTAGCCTTCCCCATCACGAAGCGCACCCCGCCGCACCACCAGGTGCATGCCAGTGCTCCCCGTGGATGTTGTAGTCTCATCCAGCACTAGAGTCTTATTGCTGAAAGTTCGTGCTGCCCAGCGCTGCATGACGAAAGCATGGAGGATATGGTGAGAGGGGTGCCCTGGGTGCCTCCCAGGAGACTTGTCATCTGACTGCTACTCACCCCTTGCTTGGAGCCACTGCTGCAGTTGTGGCAGTGACCCTCCAAGTACACATAGGAACTATGGCTCACTTCATACACTGCTTGTGCCTTGCAGGATACACACTCAAGAGACACAATGGGTACTCGCCCACTTCGGATCAGCACCTGGAAGAGACAAGAGTGTCACAAGGAGGCGCCACCCTCTTGCACCCTGGAAAGCTTCCTAGCCCAGGCCACTCCTGTTTGGCCCAAATTCCAGGTTGTATCTTTGGGTGAGTGAATCAAGTTAGGTAAGCAGCAAAATCCAGAAGGCCTGCCATCTGGTATAACTCCAGGGCCCTGCTGGCCCAGCAGTAGGAAGCATGGGAACCACTGACAGTGCATGATGGAAGCAAAGTACCTAGGAAGTCAAGGTTAGTTGTTTCTTTCTTCTTTTCTTTCTTCTTTTTTTTTCTTTAACATAGCCCTGTCTCAGACATGCTTGTGACCTGGGTAGGACCTGGGTGAGCTCAGTCAGGCAAGACCTGCTGAGTGCCCTCTTCAGAACACTTTACTTGGTAGGACTATCTCCAGGTAGGTGACCTGAGAAGGCCTGGTGCTGAGGAGACATCTGAGGCACCAGAATAGCCCAGCACCCCTCCACACACACTGGCAGGACCCATCCCACAGCAACAGAAGTGGCCACCACTTGCACAGTGGTCTTTACCTTTATGGCAAGTCCAGGGCAGATGTTTGAGCAAGAACTGGCTCGCTGCCCCCAGAAGCAAGGATAGGCTTTGTGGATGGGTGTAGCTACCTAGGCAGGCAAAGGATTTGGCTTCTCATTATTTCTCTTTCATGCTGGTAGTATAAAGTTCATTTTTTGCAAACCATAGTGTTTGCACGACTTATCTTGTTCTGGACCTGGGCGGTGGTGGCACATGCCTTTCATCCCAGCACTCGGAAGGTAGAGGCTGGTCTATAAGAGCTAGTTCCAGGGCAGTTAGGACTGTTACACAGAGAAACCCTATCTTGAAAAACAAAACAAAATATATTTTATTTGGTTTTTTGATACAGATTATTATTATGTTGGTGAGATTAGAGTAGAACTCTTGATCTTCCTATCTCCAATCTCTAAATGCTAGATTACACAAGAGTGTGCTACCTGCCTACCTGTCCTCTGAAAACTCACTCTAAATTGTGTCCTGGATTTTCAGATAGAAGCAATGCTAATTTGGTAATTTTGGCAAATTAAGTTGGTAATTTACCAAAATTATCACTAGGTTAGAGAGAACTCACAGTCCCTGGGGATACTATAGCTATGACTGACAGAAACCAGGTTGGAGCAAGTACTGTCCTGGTGTGGGGCTAAACTGAGGGATGCAGGACACAACCCACCGTCTGGTTGGTGGCTTCCTCCTTCCAGCCTGCTTTCCACACTATAAGGTTGAAGGTATATTCCACACCAGCTTCTAGGCGCTCCAGGGGAATGGTGACCATACTGCTCCCACGGGGCCCAAAGTTCAGCACACAGCCACCTGCCTCACTCTATGAAAGCAAATAAGGGAAATGGGTATAAGCGCTCTAACCAGTCTCAAAGCAGACCCTGGCTTAGAAGACCTTTTCCTGTGCTGGGGCTAAGGCCCACCCCAAGAATAATCCAAGTGCTAAGGCACTTACTGGACATGGATGCATGAGACGGAGGAGGCAGGAAGGACCTGTCACCCTAAGTCCCCATGGCTGACCTGTGTTGAAGCCACGCAGGCCCAATGAAAGTTGAGTGGCGTCTGGTCACCATCCTCCAGATTAGGGTCATAGGACTTGCTCCCATCCAGCACCAGGTCCTGTGTATCTGACCATACCCGGTATGAGCCACCTTCAATGATGGGTACCAGACGTTCAGCAGCAACTGTCACGTTGGCCTGGATGCTCCGTGCCAATGGTGTGTCCCCAAATGAAACCACAAACACAAAGCAGTAGTGGCCCACAGGCAAAGCCAGCCGTGGCACCACCAGCTGGGGACGGCTCACATCTACACCACGAAGTACCATTTGAGTCATACGTCCTGGCCGCTGACAGCTGGCAGTACGATATATCTGCCAGTGGTACTCAGTTTGGTAGGAGACACAGTTGCGGAGGTCAACATGGGCCTCCAGGTAGTTGCGCTGGGAGCGCCGCATCAGCACTTGCAAAGGCAGTGCTACCTCCACCTCAGGCTCCCTGCAGGCTAGCACCTGCACAGTCACTGTGGCCTGTGCTACAAAAAAACTCACTAGGTTTGTGGCATTCACTTCTACACGGTAGTCCCCAGGATGCAGGTAGTAGTGGTCAGTCCAGTACTCATCTGTATTCTGTACTGGAGTCCCATCCCCAAAGTCCCAGTGGTAGGCTACACGCCGGGGACTGGGGCTTGTAGCAGCCTCAAACCGGGCTGAGCGGTTGGTAAAACAGCGGCCACTCTGAAGTCTTACATACTGGATGATATCCTGTACTTCCACCATTAGTGTGAGGTTCACACCACCCAGTTCATTGAAGGCACGCACATGAATCTCCAGTAATCCTGCAGCCACAGGCGTGTAGGTGACATCACGGCCCGATAGAATGACCAACGAGTCACCCTGAACCTTTTGCAAGGAGAAGTACCAGGCATAGTCAACCCGGGAGCCCCGTTGTACCCGGGCTGTGAAGTTCTTCTCAGTGCCTGTGGCAATGCCTGGCTCACAGCAGTTGGGTACCTGCAGCCCAACAATAGCCTCCAGCACTAAGATACGAACCTGTGCTTGGGCCCGGCTCACATGGTTCTCAGCCTGCACATTTACCATATGGTCTCCAACCCGAAAAAAGCTATGGGAGAACTGAGGACCAGAGAGTACTTCGGGGTTAGAGCCACCAACCTGAAGTCGGAAAGTAACAGCAGAGCCAGCAGCCAGCAAGATCTGAAAGTGGACTGGCTGCCCAGGTGCTACCACCTTGCTGCTGGCCCATAGCACCAGGCTCACAATAGGCTCCTCTACTGTGAGATTGTACATGGCTGAGACCCAACTGACTGCATTGGAAGCATTAAGCTGCACAGAGAAGTTGCCAGCAGTGGGGAGGCGCACAACAATGTTCTGGCTGTGCTTACTGCCACCCGGCAAAGTCCAGCACCAACTCACATTGGTACCTGCATCCAGCTGACCCCAAAAGGGTACAGTGGAGCCAGCTGCCACAAAGATCTTATCTGGCTCACTGGTTCTGATGCTCAGGCCACCCACAGGCACCTGTATGGCCACTTCAATTGTGGCATTAACTGAGCCCAACTGATTCTCAGCTGTGACTCTGACCAAGTGCAGGCCAGCTGTAGCAAAGTTATGGGTGGTGGATGGTGTCAAAGTTTCCCAACTCAGTCCTTCCTCCAGGTACCAAGTGTAAACAACACCACTGCCACCAGCCACTTCAGCATGAAAGGTGAGGCTTACATTGACAGCAGCTGGATTGGGGGATGCATATAGGATTAGACACTCCACAGACTCCACAAAATCTATGGTGCGGTTGGCTGAGGCACTGCCCAACATGTTGGTGGCTCTGAGATGGATATGGTAGGTGCTAGCCTTGAGTGCAGTGAGCGAAAAGCTCTTGCTACTGCCAATGAGGGTGAGGCTGCCATACTGCTGGGCTGTCCAGCTGTAGGAGATGTTAGTGCCATCCCTAACTGCAGCTTGCAGCTGCAGTGTGTAGTTGGTGGGGAAGCAGCAGCTGCCACCACCTCCCACTATCTGCAGCCCCTCAATGAATTGCAGAACATAGATGAAGATGCTGTCCTGGGCAGAACCCAGCTCATTCTCAGCTGTGACAATAATATTGAAAGTACCCACTGAGCGGAAGGTGTAGGAAATAGTAGGGCCACCTGGAATGGGCGTACATCGGTCACAGAGCACCCAGGAGTAGTGAACATCACTACCCATCTCCAACAAGGTGCTAAAGCTCACACTGCCATTCAAGGGCACCACTGTGCGGCTGACATTGATGGTGAGCCCCTGCACACGCTGCTTCACTGTGATATTGAGTTGGGCCTCACTGCGGCTCACCTCATTCCAGCCAGACACCCTGACAGTGAAGTCACCAGTGCTGCTGTAGTTATGAGTGACCTCAGGGCCCTCTTGCTGGCTTCCATCTCCCAGTTCCCACAGGTAGGTGGCAGGGCTCCCACTGCCCACTGCCGAGAACAGATAAGGCTGCTGCAGCTCCAGCACATGGGAGCCATTGATCCTGATGCCAGTGACTAACACAGGTTCCTGTACCTCCACAAAAGCCGAGTCATTAGTAGCAGAGATGTTGTTGGACACAGTGACAATCACCAAGTAGGAGCCTGGTTCTTTGTAGATAAATGTCACTTCAGAGCCCCCAATATGGGTGTGGGTAATATCTTCAGTGCCAAAGTCCCAGGTGTAGTGGTATGGGAATGGCGGCCAAGAGTAGGCAACCAGCCAGGCTTCATCCCCAAGCTTCACAAACTGCTTCTCAGGTTGCAGGGTGATGTTGTGTATCTCGGGTTCCACACAGATGCTGGTAAAGTAATGTGCCTTGTTCACATGGCTTGACAGGACCAACATGAGCGGGAATGTGCCACTCCGTGTGAAGTTATGTGTCACTACTGGATGCCCA
Organism: Ellobius talpinus; assembly: GCA_001685095.1. NCBI lineage: Eukaryota > Metazoa > Chordata > Mammalia > Rodentia > Cricetidae > Ellobius > Ellobius talpinus. The sequence continues at coordinate 9,479 of LOJH01022457.1, forward strand.
TGGACAGTCACATTTGAGGAGCCATCCCCAAAGGTCCAATCAAAGAGATAATGGGCAGGGTTCCCAGTGACATGGGCCATAAGCTGGGCACTGGGCTGCACGGGGATGCAGGTAGAGGGTTCTATGCGTAATACCTCCAGGACAAACACTTGCACATGCAAACTCTGGGACAAGTGGCCAACAGGGCTGGCTGCTACTACTGCCACGGTGCAGTTCTGGGCCCGCAGATACACATGCTGCACTGTAGCCTCAGGGCCTGTGAATACAGTGCCATCGCCCATGTCAAATGTCCATGTAATGTTGTCACCTGACTCCACAGTGGCACTGACTATCATGGGGGCTCCCTGTTCCACAGATGGGCTCAAACACACAGTCAGGCCACGCAGCTCCTGGAAGACATGGATGTCTATATGTGCTGCCACACTGCTCACTGTGTTGTTAACCTCCAAAGTGATTCTGTAGGTGCCCGTCTTGGTGTAGGTGTGGCTGAGTGCTGGCTGGCTCTGTACTAGGACAGGAGATCCATCCCCAAAGTCCCATGTATATAAGACACCATCAGCTGAGGGCAGTGGGTATGGGGAAAAAGTGATGGGTTGGCCGGCTACCAGGACGTTGCTGCTCATGCCAATGGTCACGTTGGGGAGCACAGTGCGCACACTCACGGGCATCTGCTGTGTCAGGTTCTCATAGGTATTGGACACAATGACGGTCAAGTTGTACTCACCTGTGGAGACAGGCCCAAGTGGGACTTCCTGCTCACAGAATCCCCACCTAGCACCTGTTACTGCATGAGGACAGTCTTTCTCAAAGCTTCAACTGCTATGCTCTTGGATCAGGCCTAGAAGGTGTTCATACCCAGGCCATGTACAGGGCAGAACACCCAAGGGTCCACAATGAGCAAGAGAATGGACAAGACCATTTCTAACACACAACTGCACAAGGGTGAACATGGAAGAAAATACCAGCACAAGCAGGAGCGAGTACATGGCATGAATACTACATGCCAAGTGGTGGAATGGGGATATTACAGCGTGCAGCCTCAGGAGCTTTTAAAATAATTAAACAATGACCCCATCTTACTCTCCCAGGCTGAAATTGAAGACTAGAGGACCCAGTTCCTAGCAAATATATACTGAGGCCTTGGGAACCCTGTCAACCCACCCCAGTCCTCAATGTCTAGGTGCCCCTCCTTTACCCAAGTAAGGACTTTTCCCCACCACCAACCCAGGCTAGGTCAAAGTGGGAGTGATATGGGATGTTATACCCAAAGGTAGGCTGGCTGTCTAAGCTCAGGACCTGAAAGGCAATGGCCCCACCCCTCACCTGGGGTGGCGTAAATATGCGTGATATTGTGTTCCACAAGCACCTGGGCCACTGTGGGGTCCGGGACCTGGAAGGACTCGTTGTATGGAGGCTTGAACTGGCGGAGTACCTGCTCCCCATCCCCAAAGATCCACCTGCCAGGGAAGCAGGCAGACAGTGAGCAGACAAGATGAGTAGATAGGGTGCCCCCTGGCTCTGAATGCAAATTCTATAATCATTCTTTCCTGGTTCATGGGTTCAAGATACTATGTTGGCTCTACCATACGAGGATCTCTGCCCCTCATGTGGTCCTACCCACCAGTACTCCCAAAAGAAGAGGAAATTGTAGCTCTGAGCCAGGATTCCAGGATAAATGCTAGGGGCTGAAATGAGAACCTGATGCCAGTCCCAACCCAGGCCCTACTCAGCTAGCCACTCCCCGTCTCTAGGCCCAGAGGCACTCACAGGAAGGCCACCTCCACAGCTGAGTCCACCAGCACACCACCCGTCAGTAACAGTGTGGCATTGGGAGGCAACACAGAAGGCACTGCAGATACCCACAGCCCCCGCATCTTGTTCATCCGCTCCACAGTGACATTGTAGTTCACAGTGACGTTGCTCACGTGGTTAGAGGCTGTCAGCTGAGGAGACAGGCATCAGTGGGTATGGCCCAGAGGCAGCAAGGACAGACCAATGGGTGAAAGGCCTCGAGCCCCAACTCAGCAGCCTCCCCACACTCACCCACAGCTGCAGCAGCGTCCTCAGGAGCAAAGCAAAGCAGAACAGAAGGCAAAGTGAGCACCCAGACATCCCAGGACCCCATGCCTCCCTCCATTGGCCCCTGCCTACCGAGAGCTTGAAGATGGCAGCACTCTGGTAGATTACATTGAAGACAGTGTTGTGGAAAGTCAGGGACGGTTTATCATCAATGGTCCATCGGAAGGTCACATCCGAGCCAGCCTCCACCATGGGGCTGTACCGCTAGAGAAATGACATGACATTGGCCAAAGCTATGATTTTGCCCCAGTCTGGAGCTGACTCTGCCCCACCCCCATCTGTCCCCCTCAGACTTACTGGAGAATTTTGTGTGTGGGGCAGAATGGACAATGTGAGTCTACCAGCTAAGCCCTGACTGCAAGACACCCATGCTCATAGTCTTGGATGTTGACCCAGGTCAGTGTAGAACAGGTATATCCACAGGGGAAGCCAAAGCATACAACTGGACAAGTCATAGGAAATGGAAAGAAATGGCCCTTTCTTCCTTCCTTCCTTCTGGTTTTTTTTTTTTTGAGACAAGGTAACTTTGTGTAGCCTTGGATGCCCTGGAACTCCCTCTGCAGAGCTCTACAGATTTCAAACTCAGAGATCTGCCTGCTTCTGCTTCTCAAGAGTTTGGGATTAAAGGTGTGTGTTACCACCACCTGGCTAGAAATGGTCCTTTCAATGTCTGCTGGTGTTAGGGTGGGCATGTCCAAGATGAGGAGAAAGCGCCATCCCCCTAAGGTACTAAGGTAGCTAGCAGTTGTCCTCTGAGGCTTCAGGTCCCATTTCAACAGGCACATGCATCAGGTAGCTACAAGCACAGCAGAAAGCCCAGAAACACATGGGGATTCATGGAGACTCAGTGAAGGGTAGGGTCAAGTGTGATGAATGTTTCATAAAACCTAAAAAACCTGAAGAACAGCCTGGTTGTGGTGGCTCAGGCCTTTAATCCCAGAGACAGGTGGATCTCTGTGAGTTCAAAGCCAGCCTAGTCTATAGAATGAGTTCCAGGACCCAGGACAGCCAAGGCTACACAGAGAAACCCTGTCTTTATTTATTTATTTATTTATTTATTTATTTTTTATTTATTTATTTATTTATTTAATTTTATGTGTATTGATATTTTGCCATGGGTGTCAGGTCTCCTGGAACTGGAGTTACAGACAGTTGTGAGCTGTCATGTGGGTGCTGGGAATTGTTCTTAACCACTGAGCTATCTCTCCAGCCCCCGAGAAACCCTGTCTTGAAAAAAACAAACCAAATCAAACCAAACCAAACCAAATAAAAAATCTGGAATATAAAAAAGCCTGAGAGAGTCTGCAGAGCAGCTGCTCTAGCTGGGACCCTCAGTAAAGTACACATTTCTAAATGGTGCTCAGGTGCAGCTCACAACAATAAAACCGGCCTTCCATGTATGGGTCCCTAGGTTCCATCCCCAGCACCACTAAGAGAGATATAATCACTAAGTAGACAAGGGCTCCCCGGCAGGTCTCACATGGAAAGCATGTAATAGAAACTGTCATCCTTGGAGGACAGCTGAAGGGCTTCCTCAGTGGGAGGATTCCTGTTTTCATCATTTAGAGGGCTAGGTTGCAGGCCACACTTACCACCAGGATGCCCTGCAACACTCGGGCCTCGGGGCTTGGCATAGCACGGAGGCCACAGATGGGCTCCTCAGCTGTCACCCTCAAGCTGATATTGGCCTGGCTGGCTCCATTCTGTGCCACAATCTCCATGGCATGATCCCCTTCTGTAAGCCTGGGTAGTACCAACACTGAGAATAGGGTGCCATTAGACTCTTCAGTGCAGTCTTGCTTGAGAATATCCATCTCAGGAGGGCAGGCATCCTCAAAGGGAGCACTAATGTTGCCCCCAAACCAATGAGCTGTGACGGTGGCATTAGCACCAGAGTCCACCTGAAGCACCAAAACTGAGCCATTGGTTGGCACGTAGAGGTGGCCATCAAGAGGAACAGGGTGAATGACTCTTAGTCCAGCCACTGGAGAGATCACATTGAAGCTGCAGGACAAATTGTGCCTGGATACACTGTTGACCGCTGTTGCCCGGACCTCATAGCGCCCAGGATGCTGTAGTCCAGGGTTAGACTCAAGGCCCAGCAGGGGGGTGAGCTGTTCTGTGGCCAAGAGCAGCTGTAGGGAGCAGGCTGGGCCAGCCCAAGCTTCTTCCAGATGAATAGGCAGGTGGGTCTGCCAATCTGATGCATTGGTAGAAAGATACAGGGCTTGGTCAAGACAGCTGGATGCTAGGGGGCAGTGCAGAAGGGTACCTGGGCCAGCATCATGTTGTATGCCAATGAGGTCACCAGGGAACACAGGGACATCCTGTCCATGGAGGGTAACCTATAGAAGAGGGAAGCAGTATTGTATTGTGTCCCCATGATAAAAGACTACAGGAACTACTCAGAGAGAGTGGACAGGACACCCATCTCAGGTCTCAGCACTGTCAATGGTACTTCATGGAGTCCCTGCTCCAAGGCACTCATGGCTGAGACAAACAGGACATTGTTGACACAGGGAACATGCACAAGGAAGATGTAACAAGAGGGACTGCCACAGGTGAAAAGAACTTTCTCAGGGATAGAAAGATAGAAAGCAGGTAGCTGCTCCAAGGGAGAACAAGAGTTCCCCCTTAGATAACACAAGGACAGAGACCCTGAGAAGGAGATAAGACAGGGGCTTTGAAGCAGGATGCAGGCAAGAGAATCAAGGCAAGGCTGTTGGGCACACACAAGAAGCCTGCAAGGTATCTGATGAGAGACCAGGATCCTGGGCAGTCAGAGACATACAGGCCCACACCAGGACACATACCAAGTACTGTGTGGGAGGCCCTGCAGGCACAGAGAAGAGGAACTCCTTCCATAGCGTGTAGTTGGCTCTGGGAAGTCTCAGCCCTGACATGGACCCATTGATGCAGACATGAGGGTTGCAGGAGGCATCAAAAGGTACACAGACATTGGCTCCAGGACACCAGTGTTCCTTGGGCACACACTTGCGAGCTAGCTCAGTTCTGTTGTCAGGCTCACTGCTGCCTTCTGGGGCCACTACTGGGAGAGGAAGGATGTCAGGAACCTGATCACTAACAAGCTACTATTAAGGATTCCCTTCTTACCCAGTACAAAACCAGACCTGGATAAGAAGTTCCTCATTTCCATCATCACTCCCCTGCCACTAGACCATGCCTAAGCAGGCACTACCCGATCTATCATTGGGACAAGGAAACAGGAGTTGGCAACTCTGCAGAACCTGCCATCAGTCTACCTTGAAGCTGGGATCAGAAGGCATGAGAGAATTCAGAAAGCCCACGTAAGTCTCCAGTTCCTATATCCTTACAGAACCCCACCTGCTCCTCTTGAGGGACGGTACACCTGCAGACGCAGCTGGACAGGACCTTCAAGTTCCATGGTCTCAAACTCTGCTGCACTGAGAAAGGCTTCATGGCTAGGGCTCAGGCCAGGAAACACCATGACCTGGAGGAGATGGAACTGCCTCAGCTCAAAAGATCTACCCCTTAAGGTGTAAGCATAGCCCTCTCAAGGCTACCATAAACCTCATTTCATATCACTTGAGAAGAAAAATCAGATCAAAACCATCTGTGAACAACAGGGAGGCTAAAGCAAGATCATGAGTTCAAGACCTGCCCAGGCTACACAGCAAGACTTCTCAGATAATGGAATGAAATGCTTGTCATTTGCACTCTGAGTATTTTTCTAAATGTCAGACTGGCTGCACTAATGATTTTTAACAACCTCTACCAAAACCAGCTTTGAGGGTTGGTTTTGTTGTTGTTTTTAAAGGGTTAGGGTGCTAGGAACTGAACCCAGACCCTCACTAATGCTAGACTACTGCTCTACTACTGCACCATATCCCCAGCCCCCAACTTGATTACTGGAGACAGCAATTCAAGGCCTCTGGAGCTGCAAAAATGCAAGGTCTTTGGGTTCTAGAACACAAAAGGGACGGGCCTACCTCCACAGGCTGCAGGGGGTCCTGGAGAGTTTCCTGCTGTGCCAATGAATGCAGGGGTCCAGACATGCCTCCACTAGACACTCCCACAAGAAAGTTTTCAGCATCCCACACAGGCCCTAGGGGTAGGTAAGTATGTAATGGATGCCAGGGCCAGGCTGAGGTGACACTGGGGAAATATCCAGATTGGGGCTGGACCTAGGGCTGAGTCACCTGGCAGAACCATTTGCCCCCTCCTCTTATCTTATTCCTTCTGTCTTTATTTCTTCTGGTTCAGCCCCAACCCAGGCACAAGAACAAACATTCAGCAAACACCTGGTCAATACTGAGCCTGAGAAGGTAAGAACAGGGAAGAGCGGCTCCTGCTACAGAGCAGTCCATACCTCCAGGTCTCAGCTCGCAGACATAACTATGTGGTGCCGAACACAGGTCTGTGTTGCACTGCCCAGCGGGCCCCAGACGCACACAGTGCTCTGCTGTGGCTGGGTGTGGCTCCCCTGGCAGCCAGTTCTGACAGCTTTCCAGGCTGAAGGCCTCACCCTGAGGATCCAGGCCTTCCTCTGCTCCCTCCACAGATGAGAAACCGATCCACACGTCCAGGCTCCTGAGGGCAGATTCAAGGGAGGGCCAGGCCATCAGGGAGCAGTTATACCTTACCTCTGGGGACACACTCCTCACAACACCCTGGCAGATGGGTCATATCACTCTCATTTTCCAGGTGGTGATACAGCCTCAGAAACATTACTCAGCAAGGACCAATAACCCAGGCCCATAAGTCACATTCAACCAGAATCATATGTATAGAACCAGCTCTTCTTAGAGACCTCAGATTTTGCTCAGGATCATGGGCCACCAGACCTTGTCCTGAAGGGAAACTCTGAGGGCTGGAGCAGAGGATCAAGACTGTCTTACCCATTGGGTGCTACCTGATAGTTCTAACAAGGCAGAAAGGCCCTTCTAGAGGCAAGGTTTAGAGGTACATGGCCCAGTTTGGGTACAGGCACATACACAGGAATATATATGCACAAGTACACACAGTGGTACACAGGTGGGGAGTCATAACGGAGCCCTAGTTCCATATAAGGTCACTGTCACCCATTACCTAGATGATTCTGGAGAGGTTTCTTAACCACTCTGGACCTCTATTTCCCCTTCTCAGCACAGGCAATATAAAGGATATGAGTGACCCTTAAGACAGGAGTTCCCACCCCACCCAGGGAACAGACTCCTAAGAGAGGAGAAGTGCACCCTTACCACCCACCCTGACACAGAAGACTGTAGGGTCTCAGTATATGTCCCTACAAGCCTGGACAGGGCACAGGAGGCTGACAAGCTTTCCACAGACGGATAGCACTGTCACTCACTGTGTATCAGAAGGTGGTGAGCATAGGGGTATGAGGAGGAGAAAGTATATCCTGGTGGTGACCAAGAACCAGTCCAGGCAGCAGGACCCAGGGCCCTCCACTAGACAGTCAGGAAAGACCTGGGGCCTGAACCTAGTCCAACCTGTGTCAGTGTTTAGAGAAGCTGCCCCATCCACACCCACCTTTATGCAGGCAGAGCTGCCAGCAATGGCCACCTGTGGGGCAGGACACAAAGGCCCAGCTGCTCCCAGCTCACCTCCTGAGCTTCTACAGGCATCAGACTCAGTCCACACCCAGCATCCTCAGCAACCTCTACCCACTTTGGCTCTTCTAGGGTTTGGAGGCAAGTACCTGGTAACCTGGGAGACCAGGAAGTGCTGAATAGCAGGACTGTCCACCATGGCCAGAGCAGCTCCAGCCCAGGTCCGGCATTGCTCCTGTGCTTGCAGCCAGGGTGCCTTCTCTGCTACCAGGCGATAGCAGTGCCCATTGCCAGGGAAGATCTCTGTGTCTGAGGGGCAGAGTGGGTGCACCACTAGGGGATGGTAAGCAAAGAACAAGACATCAAGGTATGCCTGAGGCTGGAGTAGCAGGCTCTACCCTACCCCAGCATAGAAGAGGAAGCATGAGGGGTGAATCAGGGTAAGCACCTTGAGCAGGCACCTTATCCAAGGCCAGGATGCTATAGGTAACTTCGAGGGCTGAGCCTCCACGGTGCCGTATGCCAAGTTCAAGGCTCTCATCACTGTGCACGGAGGATGGGCACACAAGCTCCAGGACAGTAGGTGCCATTTCTACTTGCACCTCTGTCTCCAGCAGAGCTGAGGCAGTCCCCAAGGCCAGCACAACTGTCACGTGATAGCCCCCAGGTAGTACATAGGAGTGGGTGACAGCAGGGCCGGCCATGTCCACCTCAGAGGAGCCATCTCCAAAGTTCCAGCGTGTGGAGCTGATGGGCAGAGGGGAAGTGATGTGGAAGTCTGCTGGCTGGCCAGAGGCCAGGGGTCCACGGGGCCCCACCAGGGCAGCCCCTGGGGAGGCAGGAAAGATGTGCTGGAGCAAAGTGGGGCCCCCACAGGCAGAGCTGAGGGACAGCGAGATGCTGGAACACCAGGACGAGCAGGCTGCAGAAGTGTTGGAGGGCTGGCCTGCCCCACAGAGACACTGGTTCTGTTCTGAGAGGGCAGCAAGGCTCTCACCAGCTGAGAAGCAGAAGGCACTGCAGGCCTCAGGCTCCAATGGCCCCTCATGAGCAAAGAAGAAAGGCACTGCTGCCACAGCGCCTGAGCTGTTGTCAGGGAGGCAGGCCACATAGTCCTCACCTGGGAACAGACAAATACATTGGGTCCCAGGGCCTTACCTTCTCCTGGCTGCATCTTGTTTCCTCACCAACTCTCTTTAACTCTCCATGGCAGAGCCCCCACCCCAAAGAGGCCTTCTAGACCATATGCGGCCACTATCTTCCTATGTATGTCTTTCCCTGGGCCTCATCAGCCACCAGGTCGGTAACTCCACTCTCCCAGTAAGGAAAACAGTGTCATCCTTGTCCTTTTGCCCCACATCCCCTGCACTCACCACAGGCACTGTCCAATAAGGGGATACTGAGGAGAGGTTGGCCGGCCAGTGGAATGGGCCCACTGCACGTGGCTGCCTCAGGCTGTACCACATGCACCCGTTGTTCCTTTGCCCAGCGTGGCAGCCACGCCAGACCACAGTTGCACTCAAATGGGTTCCCACTCAGGTTTCTGCAGGGGAGGGGTAGGTGTGGGGTACCAGGCCAGCAGGGATACAGATCAATCTCCCACTGCCCACAGCTCTCAAAACTGGGAGGAAGAATGGAACAGGGCAGGAGGACAGAGGAGGTGTTGGGGATAAGAGACCAGTTACTGATACCCACTAAAAACAAAGCAACTTACATTTCACTTAAATTAAATAAATTAGCAAACACTCCTTCTTCTAATGTAGAAATCCTATTGTTGCTTATGTCCCTGCAAGAAAAAAGGATTGGACAAGGTGTGACCCTTTGGTGACAGGTAGCATTTCCTGCTTGCCCTGAGTAAACTTTAGTGTGGCAGGCATAACAGGGAGGGGACACTCACAGCTCCACCAGTGCCGAGAGGTTCACCAGGAGTCCAGTGTCCAGCGTCTGAAGTAGGTTGTGGGACAGGTCTCTGAGAAACAAGTGGCTGTGGTCAGGACAGGAACTCTGGGCTAGTCGAGGGCATACCTGGTTCTCACCAGGAGCTTCCCAGCATCCAAAGCTATGGTTTCTCACCCCACAAGCCCCCTATTCTCTCAAGTCACAGGAGAGCTTTTCTCATGAAAGACATGAGAAACAATCTGGGGAAAGTGAGGTAGAAGAGCTAAGGACCACACCTAGGCCCTGTACTGAGGACCACACAGAATAACTGACCTAAACACTTCCCATGTGGCCCCAACAGCCCTTCTCCCAAAGGAGAGCCTTGGTCTGTCTCCAGTACAACAGAAGAGTCCCACATCATCAAGGTCTGGTTATTCACACCCTTTACATGAGATTCAGGGTTCACTGGGACTGGGGAACCTAGTTGGCAGTAGAAGAGAGTCTTCAAGATGTTCCCAAGATGCACTGGGGGCACAAAGATGCGATGAACGAGGAAGAATCTTGCTGGATAACCCGCACCACAGTCCTAGTGACAGCATACAATATATCTCCCCAAACAAACCATCAAAACTCTCAATTCAGGGGTGTGGAGATGGCTCAGGATTGTTAAGCACTCAATATTGTTAAAGTCCTGAACAGCAAGAGGACTGGAGTTCTGATCCCCAGAACCCTCATAAATGCTGGCTAATGAGACTAGCCATATTGGCAAGCTCTAGGTTTGGTTGAGAGACCTTGTCTCAATAAGATATAAGAGTGGCAGTGGCGGCACAGGCATTTAATTCCAGCACTTGGGAGGCAGAGACAGGCACATGTCTATGAATTCGAGGCCAGACTGGTCTACAAAGTAAGTTTCAGGCAGGCTCCA
>LOJH01022458.1:0-19894 GCA_001685095.1 Ellobius talpinus
ACTACAAACTTGTAAAACAAGTTTTTAAAAGTTTAAAACCTTTTTCCATTTATTATGGTAAAATGACTTATTCTACATTTCACACGCATGAAAACTACTGTCTTAAAACTCGCAGAGTAAATCTAGACATCCACATTTAAGGAGTCACCATAGATTCAGAAATTTAGCGCTTCCCTTCCAGTGCAACTTTGATTTGTATATTTCCAGAATTAGAACATATTTAAAGATTATTGTTTTGAGTACACTTTTAGTTTATCACAGACTTTTTACCTACCTATCTCCTAATATTAACTTAAAATTAAGATTAATTGATTGGTAGAGAATAACTCAAGAAAAGGAATAGGAACAATATTTTCTTTGATTTTTAAAAATATTTCTAGCAAAGGCAAAGGAACAACTATAGATTTCAGATAACGCATGAAGGCTTAAACAAGCATAACATTGTCTTTCTAGCTGGCCCTAACTGTAAGTACAGCTGTTAAGGGAACCACCTGTTCTTAGATTTACCCACACCAGATGTAACTCAGGTCTGAAATACACTGAATTCTTTTCGAGGTCAGATGTCACACCATATTGCTCAGTCATCAGATTCAGGGGACGAGCCTTCCTCCTTCTGCATGTCCTGCTTTAATACAAGTTTTTCAAGGTGGGTAGTTAACCACCTACAATACCCAGATGGTCTTCCATGGTCAGTGGTGGAAACACATATCAGAGGGTTAGCCCTCTTGTGGCAATTTTCATTCCTGGAACTCCTCCTTCATGGGGTACCAAGACATGTCTTGCTCATCTTCATAGAAGAACACCAGGTATTTTAGGGACTCCAAGGATACATCCAGAGATGGATGTAGTCTGAACCATGTGTTTCATCAGTCCCAACCATTCTATTTCTGCTCTATGCTGGTATTTTTTCATGCCTACTTGACCCTGTCTGATGATCATTCACACTTTATAATTTGTCTCACACCTATCTACTCATTCCTAACTTTCTGCCAGTGTCAATATCCATGTTTGGTGTTTTGGCAAAGTTCAAGTGTAGAAAAGACAAACACAATAAACACAATGCCCCGGTTACTTTATGGCATCCCTGTTGCAACAACTTCAACAACTCATTGAGTTAATGAAAATTAGAGCAGAAGAAAACATCAATCATCCTTCATGTGTTCATTTATCAACCTTTTCTCACTATATTTTATCAGGGCCTTTGCCACTTACAGGAACTGGTACAACGGTAAATTCTGAGGGGTGATACTAGAACCCAATATCATAGTGTCTGATCCATGTAGAGTCTAATATTTCCACTACTGATTACTCTCTAAGTGATGCATATATTTAGGGCACACATTTTGTGGGTGTTAATATTTTGAGCTTCTGGGTTTACAGACCATTAACAATTCACTGAAAACTAACTCTGCTGTTAAACTTAAAAAATCTATCAGAAAGGAACAAAACTCTAAGCATGGAAAAGATTTGGGTGTACACACTTTGTGTGCAGGCAGCCTACATGCAGCTTCAAGAAGAACATCTCTGGATACTCAGGAGATAGTAAGGCAATACTGGCCACTAAAGGACACTGTGAAACATACAAAAAACCACTTATTTCCAAATTTCACACCTGTCATTACATCAGCCTTCTCACAGTACTGTCAGGGTACTTACAGCCTTTCACTATTCACATTCCCAGAAATGGGTAAGTCTAACAATATGCTGTATAGATTCAGTTGGTAAAGGAATCTGTAATAAGTCTTGTAGCTATGAGATTTAACTATACTATCATGTATCAGAAGTTGAGAGCGGTAATTCCCAGACAGGCCAAGAACCACAAATCCTAAATATGGTAGTTGGCATCTATTATTGTTTCACTAACAGTTTCTGCTGTCATAAAGAGTTCTCTTATGTATTTTTCCATCTTAATTGCTAAATAATTTGAGACAGTATTTTTTCCCCAAAGATAAAGGCCCCAACAAGACAGGCCAATGGAACATGCATGCATATATACATGTACACACACACACACAAAATAATAAAACACTAAATTTTACTGAAAGACTTCAATTTTAAATTATCAAGTACATTTCTTCTCAAAGAAAACATCTGGGTAACTGCAAATCTTTTCAAATTACAGATGTTTCTTTAGAAAGTCTGTACTTGGAAATTCTTGATAATAATATCCACAGGGTGAGGAAAGTATTGCTGATGTAGAGATAATAAGTTGATATCCTGGCTTGCCCTGATTCAGGCAGCAGTTACATTCTTCAGTGTGAAAGGTAGTGTCAACACAGCTAGAGATGATGATACTAACAGATCAGATTTTAAAACGAATTCTGCCCTTAAATGGCAAAAAATTATTTAAAGAAATTTCACCTGAGGTTTCTAAACGGACCACATTGGAGAGGGCTACAAATGTGATCTGAGTTTATGGAAGTACTATTTTATTTTAAAAGTCCAATTTCTTTAAGCTCTTTACTCTAAAATATGGACAATACGATGAATATTTTAAAATTAAATTTATGTTTGCAATTAAAGAATACAGAAGGTCAATGACTTGGATTGTTCATAATTACTGAAATAGTAAATTCAGGGGCAGGAAGAAATTCCAGGTCACATGCTGACAACATCCATTATCAGTGGCTGGAGCCAGCTCCATGTGCTATTGGTATTAAGGAGAGAGGCTTCATACTATCTCCTGTGGCTACCAGTCTGGTGCAAAGACAAATACTAAAGTGCTCCTGAAATGGGAAAAAATGGTCGATTTGGAAATCCTGTAGCCTTAAACTAAACTTTAATACAGAATATTGTACTTCAGTAAAAAATACAAATAACCACGCATCTTGAGGACTGAGAAGGGCAAAATTTTTTTCCCCTGTGGCTAAAGCAGTTTTAAAACAAGTATTTCAGATCTGAAGCTTACTGTGGTGTCTACTAGTTAGGTATCTACCATAAATGTACTCAAGAGGCTTCATTTATATCTTCAAGGTTATTCATCATAACCATAAAAAATCTACTTTGTTTTCTAAATTGAAGCAAATAAATATTTAAAATGTTACCGAATGGCCATTTAATGACTAAATGCTACACTTGTGTTTTCCCCCCTCCACCAAGTAATAGTTCTGACAGATAAATTCAAGTTATACTAGAATTCAAGATGTCAATAGCTATCAAGTAAACTAAAGTTTTCTTTACAAGCTGCCTTTAAATTCTAAGGGTTGGAAATCAAGGGACCAAAGAAGGTCCTGGAAGGCTAAATCAGTCAACCTGATATGTTTTTCTTACTGTGAATGAGGATTTTTTTTGGCATCCACATTTATGAGCGAATTGGGTGACTGTTTACTGAAGTAGGATTGCAATTGGATCTTGCATCCAAAGCAGTTTAAGACAAAAAAAAGGACATACTCAACACACTGTTTCTCTTGTGATCTATTTTCTCTCCAAATTTTAGTTACTATGTAGAGAATATAATTTTTTAAGAGTCTGAAGGTTGTTGATCTAAGTGGTTCATCTTTTGTTTATGTGTCCCCTATGTATTGTAGTTTCACCTATACACTTCTGGTTTTTCCCTTTCCAAGACCATCTATTTTCACTTTCTACAAAGCAGTTAAAGGTTAAAAAAAAACCCTCAAAAATCCGGATTAATTTTTCAAAGCAATGCTAGGATTCCTCTTTAAAAAGACAACTGTGTTGTTCAATGGTCAAGAATGTGACTAAACCTTTAGTGTTTTGAGGTAAAAAGCAGACAAAATGCTATTGTTAGAAAGTACAGAGCTGCTTTAGGAAGCTACTTGATATTCTGGAGAGTCAAAGCAGCAGCTCTTCCCTCAGTCGAATCTACCACCAAGAAGACTTGCTCTTGCCACATAAACACATCAGATGCACAGTTATTAGCATGTGGTCTTGATGCTTAAGTGCCCTGTGTGTTCATTCGTTCTATTGTGCTCTTAACATGAGGTTTATTTATGAAAAATGTGAAGTATGATTTTAAAAGGGATACTATTCATCTCACAAGCTAATATTTTAAACTTAATCTCCTATATGCTCAATATATTCATGTGCTCTTGCTTATGACCTAATTACTGTGGCTTTTCCGTGCTTGGGTGGGGAACTAGGAGGGCTGCTGTGGCATAAGCAGAAAGGAATGGAAGGCATGAGAACAGTGACAACAAAGCCTTGTTTTGCTAAAGTAAGAAATTAGAGGGCTTGCATTGCATACCCTCTCCTTTTTATTATCTTTAATCCCCAAAGTAAGAAAATGGAAACAAGAAGGAATAGAAGTAGTATTACAGTCGATGGCTTCTATGTTCTCTCTGTACGATCACATAATTTTACAAGCTAACGCTTCCAGCCTAGCCTTCCACCTCTCCATTTTACACTGCTTCCAGTCACCTAAGTACTACAGTTTCAGCACAGGGGAGTTGAGACAAGAGAATCTCTGCTCGTTTGAGGCCAGACAGGTCTACATAGAAAACCTTGTCTCAAAGACAAACAAAACAAACAAAAGATGCAGGAAACTTCCTGAGACTCACTGGCAGGGGTGCTCTCTGCCAAGGCACTGCCTGTCATAGACAGCACAGGAAGATCATCCCTCAAAACACCTGAAGGACCTTTGCTTATTTTAAAGACATGGGAGATGCTTGAGGCTCCTTTTGTATCACCACTAAAAATTGGGCAATTAAAGTAGTGAGTCAATACTTCCCAGGTGGAATCTGAGGGGAGCTGGAGGTTGCCACTTAACTGGATGAGATCAGCACTCCAGCACTGTTCCAGCTTAACTGAGAAGTTCTGATTTGCTATGTAGGAATGGTTCTATCTGGAGCAATTCAGGGTTACTGGAAAGCACTGGGCCCTTGCCCCAGGCGGCCAGAGGAACAAGTGTGGCATTTGATAATTCAGATAGTGGTGTCCACATGATTCAAATAGCATATCTCTGTTTTCTAGGTAGTGGCCAGATGGTAGTACTTTGTATGTTAGAGTGCCAATTATAGCAAGCTTTATAAACATAAGCTAGTTGGCTAAGGTTTCATTAATTCATACAGGATGATGCATTTGCTTGGGGCAGCTACTGTTTTAGCTATGAAAATAGCACTTTTAAAAAGGAAATAAGTATTTAGGGTGACTGAGTGATATGTAAAGCAGGTTAGGTTTGGGTTACAAAAGGACATTTAGGTGAATGAAGGACTAGAAGTAGCTAGAAAGATTACCAGTTAGGAGAGGGATCATGACTAGGTAATAAAGGTAGTGAACCTCCAAGACGGCTGACTTCTTCCTCACTGTGCTGACTTGAGACAAAAGTCAAGCAGTTAAAAACAAAGGCCTTGTAGACTCTTGTCTTCCACCAGCAAACCTTCTGCTAATGAACTGGCTCAGCAAGTTCAAGGCCAGATCAAGACATGCTACATATCAGTGGTGGGCCAATCAACCATCCCATCTTTCTTTAAATAGACAACTCTAAAATGGTAGAGGAAAACTCTTTGAGACTCAAAAAAATAAACCAAAAAAAAACCAGCCATCGAGAAGAGATGGGTTTTCGTCTTCCTGAGTCTTCCCTCTGTTCTCTTTCCTAAGTTTTCTCTCTGCAAAAGATTTTTTTCTCTGTATGTCTGCTGCATGCATATGTTCCCTGACCCCCAATAAATGCCTTTCTTCAATTGCTGATTCTGTATGCTTCTGTCTTTGGTGTGCCAAAATTCTCCACTGCTACCTGTGCCACTTGAGATTTTTCTTGCCTTTTAATTCTTTAACTGGTAGAGAAAAAGAACCCAATCAAGACCCCTGTACTTTATCAGTTACTTGTCCCTCTTTAGCATCTCAGTTTGATAGCGTTTGGTAAGTTACTTTATCCACTTAAGCCTCTCATTCTCATTTGTAATGTAGGGTTAACAATAGGATTAAACATACACAAAATGCACAAAAGTTCTTCACAAATGTTAAGGATTATTATCTGTCTTTAATTTCTCATGCTTCTCTAGGAAGCCTTGATTATAAACATACTGTAAGCAGACTTCGTTTTGAGGTAGGCAGAGTAAGCTACATGATGACTCCAATCTTCTAACAAATGATACTGAGCTAAGTAAGGAAAGGCAGTACTGACAGACTCACCACATGCTAAGTTGCCTCAATGGGTCTCTGGACAGGAGGTGGGGAAAGGGACCTCTTTTCTAAGTGACGGCCCTGAACTCTTAATAGGGTTTAGAATTGATTGTCTTGATTTTCTGAAGTAATTACTCAGAACCATCGAAGTCCAACCATTTGTATGACCTCTGATACTCCAAACATTCATCTATATGGCCTCTAAACAGAAAATCAATTTTAATGGAATCATTTTGATTGACTTTCTTATTTAGGGCCCAACAAAAATTTTCCCAGTGGTACATTCTGTAGTATGCCTCCACGAGACAAAAATTTTCTGAAAGTTTATTAAAAAAAAACCAACTGTTGCTATCCAATGAGTACACCCAAGTGTCATTACTACAAAAAGATTTAAACCCAGCTTTGTCACTTTATTGTAATTCACCAACAGAGAAAGAAAAAACAAGCCTTCCTGGTCTTTACATGAAGATGCAGTCTCCTAGGTTCCAAGGACAGAAAGGAAGGAGAAAAGTATCAGGCAGAAGTATGAGGCACACACTGCCAGGGATGTTAGGTACCTCACAAAAAGGAGTTCCTAGGTGCCAGACTTCATCACCAGAGCTTCCTATCAAATATGAAATACATGAAAGAATCCCTGATCCCTTACTGTCAGATAAACTTCTGCTTCTTGCTGCAACTCTGTGGTGACTTTATTCCTATGCTACTTAATGATTCCTGGAGCTCTGTGCGCTTTCATGGCTCCTGCCTCTACGTGGGACATAGTATGCTGTCCTGCATGGAGTCTCAGAATGCTAGGTTTTTAAATTTTTCAATTGATAAACATTTTAAAAATGTTTATGGGTTTTGCCTACATGTATGTCCATGCACATGTATATGCCTTTGTGCCAGCAGAGGCAAGAAAAGGATGTTGTTTCCCCCTTGGATCAGTGTTACAAACAGTTGCTGATCCACTACGTATGTGGGTATTGGGAATGGAACCCAGTTTCTTTGCAAGAGCATTCAACATTTTTAACCACTGAGCCCAGTCTCCAACCCCAACACTAGCTTTTTTAGTGAGTGTCTAACTCAGGGCCTTTCCCCATCTTTTCAACCTACAGCCTCATAGCTTTCTTCTGTGCTTTATGTTCTCTAAGTACAGCTTTCCAATCTGGGCCGCAAGTGTTAAGTACTGTCCATGCAAAATTCCATTTGTTGAGAACTAACTGGTTATAATGTTCTAATGCTGACCAAAACAGCTGTGGTTTAGCTGTTATACAAAATACATTTGGTTAGAACCGTTTAATCACCGAATGTCCATACACTGCTAAATCTAGAATCAGAACACAGGACATAGGAAATAGGTAGGTTCTTTTCTTCCTGCTGATACCTTGTTTTAGGGGCACTATGAAGACCACCCAGGTGATAGCATTTCTGAAAGTGGACAGTGTAATATTAGTAATGATTCTATATTCTGTCACAATCATTTCTCTAATTTTTTGAGATTTGTGCTTTTAAACTTTATAATTTAGATTGACAGTAAATCAAAATTTTCTTGTAAGAAATGGCACTGTGATCTACTTTCCTGATGACCTAAACTTCTCTGTAAACAACTTATGATGACAGACTTTGACAAATGTCTATATAGTGAGAATGTGGTTGCTGAAATCAGCCAAGAGAAAGTTGTGAAAGAGAAAAAATGACCCCCAAAATTACATGGTTGGCGCAAAGTGACAAGTTTTAGTCACACTGTGATTTTGGACAAATACTGCTTCTGATTTCACTGTGGTCAACTTCTAATGTTGGATTAAATAAAGGAGATCTTAGAAACAGCTATCTAGTTTAATCTTTATTTCCAATAAAAGAAACAGAAAAGAAAGAGGTGTTATCTTGAGAGTACCCACACTAGTTAACTGACATAGCCTAGACAGGTGGGCAGATTTAAACTTTCCAGAGATTGCAACTTCTTCATTTTTCTAAATGTCTACATAGACGCTAAGTACGGCCTTTCATTTTTCAGAAAATAGAATAAGGTGCGACTGACTTTGGATAGAAGAAAAATACATGGTTCCTATACTAGGTAGTCCTCTAATTTAGCTGCAGCTAACTTCTCATTCATTAGCAGGCAAAAAGAGATTTGTGTCCTATGAAATATAATCTATCCCTAGATTACCTCAGAAAAATAAAAATGTCCTTTTCTTTAGGGTTTCCAAAAACTTTTCATGCCACGAACTGAGTGCCAGGGGTACCAACTCCTTAAGAGGAAGAGGTTGCCATCTATTAAATTTCCCCACACAGCATGCATATCCAAGTGGTATTTAATCTAACTGCCAGTGACACTCATTCTTCCATTGATTAGAAAAAAGGGAAAAGGAATATCTCACTGGCTCCTAGTTCTTCCTTAGATGAGTGCATAAAGATTGATTTCCAAGTACTTTAGTTTTTTTTGGATTTCAGGGTCACTGATTCGTTAGATTTTACCTAAAGCATACATTATTAGGGGAATATGAAAAAAGTTTGTTACAAAACAAAACAAATTCTGCCAAGAGCAGAAAGGCTGTAGGTGGCAAAGATTTATTTGCATAGAAAAGTCACTGCTACTCTACTGATTTCTAATTGTGCAGAAGGCAAATTATAATAACACTTCTTTGTGATTAAAGGAGATTTCTCCACCACTACAGGTCTCATGGTTCTAGTTATATTCTCTAACAAGACCATCAATAGCTTAAGCCATTTTTGAATACTTAATGTTTTGACAGTAAATATTCCAAACATAGTTTCACAAAGTCCTGGAATACTTTGGATGTTAGTGTCAGGGACACTTTCATCAATATAACTGTCTAAGGCTATTATTGAAGCTGGCTGGAGTCCCTGAATAAATTCCAGTTTGTCAAAAAGCCTTTGCTCATGTAGACTGGCGAGCAGCACAGTGCATTAGGCTAAGGATTAAAATTTACTGTATGTAACAAACATCCTACACATATGTCATTCTTCTGGAACATTTAGAACACTGGATAGACAGGCTTTCTTTTCCTTCTGTTTATGGTATGATAAACTTTTTTTACTCAGTGATTTAAGAAAATCCAACCACTGTTCATCCAGTGTATTTATGTTTTTACCTTCCTGGATGGTGTCCTGAGAGCTTCAACACTATGATGGAAGTGGGGAAAACTACCCTAAGACTTCATCACTAGCCAGTTTCATCCACTGAGCTGTGCTGAAGAACTGTCATAAGGTGATATATTATAATTACTTTATATAAGCTATAGAAGCATCTAATTTCAAAATGATTGGTAAACTTTATCAATTAAATGAAATAATCAACTTATCTAACCAAAATTCAGATTTGAACAGATGCATTAGTGTTATGCCTGTACAACAAAGCATGTAGCTGGATTCCAAGACATGATATACAGGTGCCATGAGTTTGCCGTAATACCTTAAACATGTGACTCTTAAGTAAGTCATATACAACTTAAGCAACAGATGTATGTAACACTTTTCCAAACTCTGATTACTTCTTAAAATATTATTTCCCAAACATTCTTGAAGATAATAATCACTTGGGGTTGCTAGCAAACCAGAGATTGTTGGAATCATGTGAGACCTGTCAGTTAAGGCTTTTTAGGGGCAAGGATTGCCAGTCTGTGTGATACTGATTCATGGGATTCTGACTCTCTAGAAATTCTGAGAAAAAATAAAATAAAGAAACCCTAGCGCAGAGAATACTAGCTGTCTACCAAAACCCATTCTTTTCCCCCAAAGTGGCAGGGATATAGTATAAAACATGTACAGTACAGTAGATTACTGAAAACCACATTTTCTAGTTCTTTGCACAAGACTCTACATGTAAGTTCAAGTGCCATTTGCTGACTCAGGACCCTGGAATTCTCCCTTTCTAGGAAGTCTGAGTAACAATAAAAGGAAGAATCCATGTAACCCTATCAGGGTTCTAAAACATTTTCCTACCTGGCAGCATAGAGCCACCACACCCTCCTGAGAATCAGACAGAACAATGGGCAAACAGAAAAACAGAACAACAATGAACAAAACACCCACCCACCCAAAGACAAGATCAGATATCATCATCTAGAATTACCATCTTCCCAAACCCAGATGCCTAGATACCAGTGTGAAAATACAATCAATTAACAATCAGGCCAATATGTCACTACTAGAAGTTAGCAACACTATTACAGCAGGCCCTGAGTATTCCAACACAGCTGAAGCACAAACACAAAACAGACCTTAAAATAATCTTAATGAATATGATAGAGGGAGTTCCTTAAAGAGGAAATGAATAAATTCCTTTAAAAAAATCTATGAAAATACAAAAAGTCGAAGAAAATGAACAAAACAATTTAAGTCTTGGAAGTAGAAACATAATCAGTAACAAAAACTCAAACTGAGGAAAATCTGGAAATGAAAAATTTAGAGACTTGAAGAGGAACCTCAAAGGCTAGCCCCACCAATAGAATACAAGCGATGGAAACAAGAATCTCAGGCATTAAAGACACGATAGAAGAAATAGATACTTTGGTCAAAGGAAATGTTAAATCTAAAAAATTGCTGGCACAAAATATCCAGGAAATCTGGGACACTATGAAGAGAAAAAAATCTAAGAATAATAAGAACAGAGGAAGGAAAAGAAACTCAGATCAAAGACATAAAATATTTTCAACAAAATCACAAAAGAAAATTTTCTAATCTAAAGAAATACCTACCAATGTATAAGAAGCATACAGAACACCAAATAGACTGGCCCTAAAAAGAAAATCCTCTCAGCACATAATAATCAAACACAAAACATACAGAGCAAAGAAAGAATTTTAAAAGCTGCAAGGGAAAGATCAAATAAAACAGAAGGGGAAACCTGTTAGAGTAACACCCGACTTCTCAATGGAGACTCTCTCTGAAAGCTAGAAGGGCTCAGAAAAATATGCTACAGACTCTAAAATACCACAGATGCCAGCCCAGAGTACTATACCCAGCGAAATTTTCAATCACAATAGATGGAGACAACAAAACATTCTCCGATGTAACCAAAATTAATATCTACCTAGCTCTACAGTAGCCATTAAAAGGAAGAATCCAACCTCAAGAGGCTAGCTACACCCCCCAAAACACAGGGAACGAATAATCCCAGATTATAAAATCAAGAACACACACACACACACACACACACTCACTCACTCACTAACAGCAATCAACAAACACTTCCCCGTACAAAGACACAGAATGGATGCAAATACAGAACCCATCTTTATGCTTTACTCAAGAAACACACCTTAACATCAAGGATAGACATCGCCTCAGAGTAAAATGATTGAAAAAGATATTTTAAGCAAACAGACCTAAGAAACAAGCTGGTATAGACATGTTAGTATCTGACAAAATAGATTTCAAACCAAAACTAATCAAAAGAGAGAGGGAGAGATATCACACACTATTCAAAGAGAAAATCTACCAATAGAACATTGCAATTCTTAACATCTGTGCACCAAACATAATATACATAACTGATCCTAAAATTCCACCAGGCAATTCTTACAGTTTTTTTTTTTAGCAAAGTCGCTGTATACAAAATTAACTCACAAAATCAGTAGTCCTCCTATATACAAATGACATACAGACTGAAAAAGAAATAATGAAAACAATACCCTTTACAATAGCCTCAAAAAATGTAAAATATCTTGGAGAGTTCCCTAACCAAACAAGAGAAAAACTTGTATGATAAAATCTTTAAGACGTTGAAGAAAAAAACTGAGGAAGATAGCAGAAGATGGAAAGATCTCCCATGCTCTTGGATCAGTAGGATTAATACAGTAAAAACAACAACAACAAAACTCCAAAAAGAGTTTTTTGGTCAAAGGAAATGTTAAATGTAAAACGGCAGAGAATACTGGTTGTCTACCCAAACCCATTCTTTTTCTCCCGCACAGTGTCAGAGCTAGAGTATATGCTAAAAACCACATTTGCTAGTCCCTTGCGTAAGGCCACATGCATCTAGGAGGAGGCAAGTTGAAGTGACATTTGCTGTCCCAGGACCTGACTTTTAATAGAACAGACATAACGGACCTCCTTATGTTCTTTCCTTTTTGTATCTGCATGGATGGAGATGGCACAGCTAACAGACAAGGATGCCTAGATCTTTGGAAGCT
The DNA here is from genome assembly GCA_001685095.1 of Ellobius talpinus. NCBI lineage: Eukaryota > Metazoa > Chordata > Mammalia > Rodentia > Cricetidae > Ellobius > Ellobius talpinus. The sequence goes on from LOJH01022458.1 coordinate 12,219, forward strand.
CATGGGGGATGCAAGCTGTCTATTAGCCAGAAACACCCATGCAGACTCTTTGTTATTATTTTGGGACAGTGTCTTTTTATGTAGCTCTGCCTGTCCTGGAACTCACTATGTATACCAGACTGACTTTGAACCCAGAGATTCACCTGCAACTGACTCTTGAGGTTTGGGATAAAAGGCTGCACTGTCAGGCCTGACCCAAGCAGGATTCTTGGTACTAACAAAAAGTTACCGACTTTTTTATAGTTTAGTTTATCATCATTAATGTAATACCTTATGGGTGAAAAAAACTATGGTAAAATAATGATAACTCAGAATAGGCCATCACATACTGTGTCTACCTCACACCTTTGCATATTTCCTAGGGATTATTGTAAATGACTATTTCAAATATATGATAAGGATAAATTTTTGTTTTAGAAATTTAGCAAATGTGTAGAAGTTGTGTGAACCAAGAAATTGATGTGTTTAACCTGTATTTACACCATCTTAGTTTTCTTTTTAAATAAAATAAGTCACTTGGTAAAATTCACAAGACTGAGAGGAGAATATACTTTCTGCTAATTATGTCTAAATTTCATTTGTTCACAGGAGAAAAATTGGTACATGTCAAGATTTAGCTAAAAAAACTTATGAAAGTTAATTATATCCTTTCTTCCCAATGTATTCTTCAGTTAGTACTTCTATTTTTAAGTTAAAATTTTTTTTTATCATTACTTTTTATTTTATGTGTAAGGGTGCCTTGCCTGGGTGTTTATCTATGTACCATGTGCATGCCTGGTGGCCCTGGAGGCCAGAAGAGGGTGCTGGGTCCCCTAGAACTAGAGTTATAGATGGTTATAAGTGCCTTGTGAATGCTGGAAATAGAACCCAAGTCCTCTGGAAGAGCATCAAGTATTCTTAGCTACTGTTCTGTCTCTCCAGCTCCTTGAAGTACTTTCAAAAAGGTTGACCCTGTGGTCACATTAAACTCCACTTCCTTTACCACTTCCCTAAAGTATTAGTGGTCTCAAGTGATCCTGGAGACCTGAGAGGCAGGTGTACAGCAAATGTACGGGGGTGAGGTAAAGAAGTCTGATCTAGAAATATCTCAGGTAGCCTGGAATGATTTGGCAAAGGAAAGAAACAGAATCCCATGCAATTTTTTTCTTTTTGGTAAATTATGAGCTAGCAGATGGTGTTCTGGAAGTCCATGTAAAGTATTCATAAATGTAAGTACACACCACATATGAAAAAGTAATAGAACTATCAAAGAATAGGTATGCTATCAAGATCGAGAGAAGTGGTACCAAATGAACATAAAAAATCATCATTTTTCTTTATCCTCATTGGCTAGGATTTCATGTACAAAATAACATTGCTATGAGAAGATATTCTTAGCCTTTTACCAATCTTTTATTCCATAACAAAAATATTTGTAATGAAAATTAAGTAAAATATAAGAAAGATATCCACATATAAACATTATTCTTAAATTAAAAAAAATATAAATCACTGGGACAACTTGCTTCTCAAAAACTATTTGTATAACTAACTCCTCCAGTGACCTCAAAGAGTCCACTCACACAACCCTGTTTTCTTACCAGTGAGGTGGTATTTAGAAAGTCTGGGTGAGTTTTAACATCATGTATTCTTAACTACAACTGCAAATCCAGACTCTTAAAAACTGTACCCAGAAGATTTCCTTTAGAAGGCATTAAACGGAACATACTCTCATAACCCAGTTTCGTGACACCAATGCCAGGGCATATCTAGGTGTTGGCTGCTCTGGAAAGTCCCCAGATAGGAGATTCAGGCCATCCAATTAGGGCGCTTCTAAGTTCTAGAGCCTAAACACTCAGATTGGTTTTCATATCATTAGTCTTCTCAATACTCCTTATTCGATGCTGCCAAGACTTCTTTCAGTTATTCTGCTTTGGAGAAACAATGAAAGATTTTGTTGGCATTAAAAAATATTAAAAACATCTAACCTCCACACATAGAGTCTAACTTTGTGTGTTAATAGTTTTTAAATTTTTCAATGCTTTCTCCTTCAAATGAAGTCTGGAGGGTCTGCTTGTAACTTACTAGAAGTAAACTTTTTATAATAAAACATCTTTTTCCAGAAGATATACTTGGGAAGGCAGGGAATGTGGGGTAATATCTAAATTTCTTTCTAGGTTAGCTATACAAAACTGAAAATGCAGACAGTGTATGCTATACATGCCTTAGCTCGATATCTTCTTTTGGGACCTTTGGTCAGGCTGCAGTAGCAACTATGGCTCACACTCACATTGTGACACGAGAAGTGTCTGGCTGCAGGGCTAAGTCTGTTTGAAAGTGATTAGCTACATACTCAAGTAACAAACAGAAGGAACCAAAAGATGATTGGCAACTGAGTCCTAGAAACAGTCAGGAACATCTTCTATCTTCTTAACCAATAATGTCCAACTAGCTTCCAATGAAAGGGTTTGGTGATGGAAGTCTTATTTTTAATTTTAATAAAACAATTTCTTCCTTGATAATTTTTCACATACAAAAAAAGCCAAATCCAGCCACACATCTCTGTATCGTCCTACTCTTAGCTTCCACAAACCTCTGTTCCCTGGGAAATTTCTGGTTACTTTTACAAGCAAACTCACTGTGTCTATAAGAACAGAACTATCCCACAGTGCAGTTCATTTCTTTATTGTCTAAAAAAACACATGTGGCACTGACTGTTCAAAAGCAGTCCATGTACTCTAAGTGGTTAACCTTTGTATAAAAGATGTTTAAGTCTCAGATCTTCCTTGAAACATCAGTAATAGTCTACAGATTACCTGTGACGGTTGGATAATGAATGGGAATGAAGATGATCAAACACCTTGTACGGAATTCTCAAAGATTAGCAAAAGTATTTTAAAATAGTATACAAATTACTGCTAACATTTCTGCAAACAGGAATAACAATCTCTAGAGACTCCAGTTTATGAAAAATCTGATGTTTTAAAGATAAGCTTGGTAGAAAATGGTAGATCTTAAGCATACCATTTAAATTCTCCCTTACAAGTCTCCTTTATAGTCATAACTGTCTATGGAGGTAGAATATTTAAAAATGAACACTGGTTTACATTTTGGTTAGAAGTCTGTATCCTGCATCTAGTACCGTTTGATTGCTTTTACAACAAAAGAAACTGTAAGCATCAACACTCTTAATTCCAGAGGGCCTACCTATATCTAAATGAATGAATAATAGTCTGACCTAATCAAACTTATCTAAAAACAAAAGAGCAAAGCCACAAAAAGACACTGATGATAGATTTAAATATTCTGTCTCCTAGGTCTTGCCCTAAGTTCATGGGCTTCCAGGAAGTCTGATGATCATAACCATGTGTCTTTACTGGAAGAAGATAGCAAAACAGGACTATCAGCTTGGGAAAAGGGATTGCTAGATGTACTTTATAAATTGCTACCTTTGGCTCTCATATTAGCAGAATATTTAGTTTTGAGATTGTACATTGGTACATAGAACAGAGTAAGCAGAAACACCAGAAGATAATGTACTGATACACAGCCATCTTTTAAACATTTCATCAGTCTTAGAATAGCAGATAAAACTATTTCATGTGCACCAGTAGGTACCAGATTAACCCTGCAGTGTTAAAAAAATAGAGCTGATTGCAACTTTAAGTAATAAATCAGTGGTGAATGCAAATAGTTATATGTGGTCTGGCTACCAGGTGATGGTTCCTGTAAATTTTAATCCAACTTCTGCATTGAAAAAGACAGTATTTTGCAACTGCCTTAAGCTATCATAGAATGCATTTTAAAGGAACACTAAAAAAAAATCAAAGAAATAATCTTAATAAAATTGTCATCAAAAAGACACCAAAGAAGAAACTAGGAAACAAATTAAAAACTACCTAATAAATTGTAACAGTAAGCTAAGCATGAAGGAAATGGACCAAATTTTATCTATATGCACTTAAATACCAGACACCCCTTTGGGAATAAAGTGTGCTTTCCCTTTCTTCTGCCACTGACGGTGCAAATTAAACAAAAGTAAGAATCTACCGCATTGATCAATCAAGGAATCCCATAGGACTGTCTGTGTTACTTCCACACTCTGTATTGTTTAAAATAAAAGTAGTTCATTGAGAGCTGGCCAGTGAATGGTGCCTGTTGCTTTCATTGGTGGTATTTGGAGGTATTAGAAAACCTGGTGACTGCACTGTATTCTGAGAGCAGAGAAAATGACTGTTTTCTTTCCCCTGAGATTTTTGATAAGGAACCTTTGCTACCTGTTTATTCTATGGGAACTGAAACTTGAGATAAAATGAAAGTTACTTAAGTAGTCTTTTTATTCAGGTGGTATTGTGTATTAGAACAGAAGGATCTTGGATTCCAGTCTCCCAGGTGTAGCAGAAAAAAGAGTGTAGGCCCAGAGCTATTGAGGCCTTAGCCCCACTTCTCACAGATGAGTCAAATCACCAAAGCATTTGGACTACAGATTCCTTTGCTGTGAGAAATAAAGATACTAAACCCTATTCTGCCTTCTCACTGGGCCAGAATGATGTGAAAATGCGCTATTCACAGATGGATTCCTTTTAGATGTTAGGTCTTATCAAATGGTCATCCAAGCTTTTGAGGCAGAAAACCCATGGTGACAGCAAAAGCTAAGCCGTTTTCAGCAGGTTTCTCACCATGCTTCATTTTTGTCCTCCTGAAAGGGGGTTGAGAGCTCTCATGTGCTTCTCAGGGCTACTGTGTGATGATGACTGGTCTAAATGCTCTAAATTACATAGTCACAGATAGATGATAATATATAGTTGCCAATAAATGAATGTAGCCCAATTACTAATGCAAACTATAGGCAAACATAAACGATAAAATAATCCTCAGGGGAATAAGGTTTTTCTTCTTAGGTATTTATCAGGGACATGAGCAAAGATACTTGTGTGACATCATCTGTGAATGAAGACATTAAAAAAGCCATTATGTTTTCAATTTAGATTAATAATAGGGCTATTTTCTCACCCATTTTCTGGTACAGTTATAATGTAAAGCAATGTGGATCAAGGTACCAAAAGATAAACAACTAATAGTATACCAATGCCCGTTCACATAAAATATTACTAGGCCGGTGATCACTGCTTAACTGCTATCCCTTCCCTCTTTCTCCAGTAGCCGGTAACTTGGACATTCAGTCCTGCCAACAGAACTTGGACATTCAGTCCTGCCAACAGAACTTGGATATTCAGTCCTGCCAACAGAACTTGGCTTATGGCATCAAGATGATGAATTAATTTCTGTTATTTCAATCAGATACTACTCTATACTATAAACACAACTTATCTGTTGTCTGTGTTTTTGTGAATGACACTCCTTTCTTTCTCTAAGCACTGCTTTTGGCATGGGTAAGTATGCAGTTTAAGTCTGATGATTAGTGAATACTGAATGATAAAAAGAATGGAACATAAGGATGGTCTAAGGAGACCGTGACCTCCTCCAGCAAATCACTAAAGTAGGTGTCAGTAGAAAATAAACTGTACTCATTGCCTTCTGGAATGACCCACTGTATACAAAATCCCTCCCTGATGTCTCTTGTGTTTTTGTTATCTACTGCAGAGAAAATGAGCCAAAAATCAATTAACACACTTAGAAAGCACTTTGAGATACTCTAAGAAAAGGACAGGAAAAGTGCCAACTGTGGCATTAGTCTGTTTTAACAGAAGAAAATATTGTCATACCTAGAATCAAGATAAGAGATGAGTTGAAGTTCATAACTGAACACTGACAAGTATCATAGACCTCTAGTTTCCAAGAGGACACTTCAAAAGCTTAACTCTACAAGGAATAGCCCTATAATACCCATTATAATGAAATGACATTAATATCATAGGATGCCTAAAAGTGGCTCACTAAATTTTTGATTGTGAACAGGGTCCAACCAAGTACAAGATAACATCCATCCCTTCCTGACTATACCTTATCAAACAAAGAGCTATCAGTATCTTGATAACCCGGATGGCCATAGAAAGCAGAGAGGTTAACTGCTTCCTGTGAAACAGACAGCACTTAAGAATGGAATAGAGCTTCTCCATGATGTCTGCGACCACCATCACTTTCCTTCATATTCAGAAACTCCTAACGGAATTCCTGTTACAATTTACTACCCACAATTACAATAAAATACCAAATATATTAACATGCAATGGTAATAGTAAGGGTTTATTTAAAGGGCAGGGAATCTTCTCTGTAGGCACTCTACTATACTCTTCTTCCCTTGCAATGTTCATATTTGGGTCTTACATATTTTAAGACATATTTTACAGAAAATGGGCTGATTTCTTTTATAGGGCTACAGGCATAAATAATTTTTTTTGGTTATTGAGAAAAAGCTAAAATTTTCATTTCATATTTCCTACTTTTCACTTGAAAATGAAATGCAATTAAAAATTTTTATTTCTAACCACTTAAACAAAACAAAAAGTAAGCAAGCAAGTAAGCATATAAAAAACCCATAACCAAACCAAAAGAAAAAAACTCAAACCCCCATTTTATGAAAATTGTGAAACAGAAAAAGCACCAAAGTGAGTATTTTTAAGATCAGGCATCACTACACTTAAGTCCTGATCCATGAAATTCCTAGCTATGAACACTATTTAACCTGTGAGAATCTTAGTTCTGACTTATAAACTCATTTATGAAATGGTTAGCATTTCTCTAATTCTGAAAAATTCCTTCTTTTGTATAAATGAAGAACACATAAATAAAGCACGTTTTAGAATTTGTGGGAGAATAAACCATATGAGCAAAACATTTCAGAAAATAAATGTCTGAAAAGTTTATATTCTTCTAGTTAACTGCACTACACTTTCCTGAAGTGAAAATTACTGTGGACTCCTAAACAGTATAAACTATTATTTAAAAAATATGTACCAGGAGATAGGTTTGACTTCATTCTTTTCCTCCCTCTTTCAGATGCAACAACTAGGAATCATTGGCTGAACACTGCAATAGCCCAGACAGAATGGCAGGGTAGTAGCATACAGAACCTCACCATTAATTCATTTACCTCCCGGGGTAGAGATCCTTTTTAGTTAAAGCAGTTTGCGGTAAAATTTTCCTCTGTACTCATTTAAATATAACCAGTGCATTTACCTTGTCACTCTGAGACTTTTGAGTTGTTCTCTTCCCATGAATCTGTGATTTCCCACACACACTGTGCTGTGAGACTGAAACTATCTCATCCATCAAAGCCATTCTTCCCTCACCCCACCCCCTGGCAGCCTTATAGTTGGCATCTTCCTCCCTGAAGAAGCTCTTAAAGGTTTTTCATCAGGAAGAAATTACAATCTGTAAGTACGTTGGGGGTGGGGGACAGCAGTTCACAAAATCCCCCTTCTTTCTCCCAGGGAAAAGAGTATCTTCTACAGAGATGCTCTTGAAGCCCAAGGAAAGGCTGAGGATTTGTGGGTATGTTTTCAAGCCTGTGAAACTGAGCTGATGAATTCTCATTAATAACAACTTGATGTAACAAAGGTATGGAAAAAAGTCATCAATGATGATAACATCTTTATGTGAGAAGAAATGGAAAATGTAATGACAGTCACATCAAACTAAATGTAGCCAAGCAAACTTGAGAATTTTTTCTTTCTTTTCTTCCTTCCTTCCTTCCTTTTTCCTTCCTTCCTTCCTTTTTCCTTCCTTCCTTCCTT
>LOJH01022459.1:0-15458 GCA_001685095.1 Ellobius talpinus
GGCTTGCTGGCTGTGGGGAACTGGGCAGGACATAAACCCCAACAAGCCAGCCCTAATGTTACACTTCTCTCCTCCTTTTCTCGTTCTCCCCTCTTCTCTCTTCTTCTTGAGCCTAGATTTCTCCTATTTATTCTCCCTCCCTGCCAGTCCCACCTATTCCTCACTTCTGCCTAGCTCCTAGCCGTTCAGCTCTTTATATTAGACCAATTTAGTATTTTATGCAGGCAAAGTAACACAGCTTGACAGAGCCAAATAAATGCAGCATAAAAGAATGTAGCGCATCTTTGCATCATTGAACAAATACTCCATAGTACAAACAAACGTAACATGTCTTCCACAACAGCCTTCAAGTTGAGTGCAGTTTTGTTGGAGGGAAGTGGAGGATGCACAGGATGGGCTCAGGCCCTTACACTGTTGCCCCAACAGCTCAGTTCATCTTCCATCATGGAATGTATGTAGTAGATTTCATGGACCCAAGTACTACGGTCAAACGTATAAATGGCAATCTTATATCATAGGTCATATATCAAAATGTTTTACTTGAAAGGGAGCAGGGGAGGCAGATGGGTAAGTTAAAGTACATATACCTACCTTTCTTTCCCTTATATAAAGCCCACTCCCTCAGGGCTCTTTGGAAAAAAATCTTCAACACATTTGCACCTTATGGTTTCTGCTCTCAGGAACTTCCTCACTCTGAGACATCCTGGGAGACTTGCAGCTTCCCTGTGTGCCAAGTGCAGACACTGCTCAGAGGAGAGAGGCAGGAATGCCACAGCATAACTGCCCAGGCAGGCCTCACCCCTTCTGAGCACAAAGCAGGAGTCAGTTCCTCCAACTGGAGAAGCCAGGGTGGATTCTAGGCAGACACCCCAGGCCAAAATGACCTGAGGCTACCTTCCAAAGCCCACTAAACTCTTTCTTGCTTAACAAACCTTCCTAGATCCCCTCACTATCACAGACCTGGATAAGAGTCCTGAGGGCACCTGTTAAATTGTCCAGGTTCTTGTTTGGGATCAAAGAATTGGTCCAGGGACATCTGGGGAGCAGTGGAGATAGTTTGAAAGAGAAAGTCACTCCTGAAAATGTATGTGGGCCAGAGAGTTTGGGGCCCTAGGCCAAAAGAGGCTTCTTCCTCTGCCATTGGTTTCTTTCACATGCCAATCTTGATGCCCATGGATCCTCCCCCTCCATCCTGTACTCCTTCCTAACCCTTCTACATTAGTTGTGCTTTTATTAGTGGAAGTGAAACTGCACCATTCAAACCATCACAGGAATCTGGCCCCGGTGATTGTTCTTGAGCGTGAGAACTGTGTGCTACAGGATTCAGCCTCAGCTGCAGAGAAGGGGCTAGAAGCAGAGCCAAGCACAAGCTGAGGGCCTGTTCCACTCACACCAGTTCCTACCTTCCCCATAGCTCTGCTTCCATCTCCCCTGGGAGAGGAAACAGAGGATGGCCACGGTGCAGGGTGCTGCCAACACTAAGCATCTCTCTTGTGACCGGTGAGAAGTCGCATCAGCCTGTTCAGAAGCTGCCTTCAGCTGTTTGTCAGGCCACCAGCTGTGGGCTGTGGCTCCCTGAAGAACAGCCTGATGAAGGACGCGGTGTTTATTAGCAAAAGGAAGGTAGTCACCGAGCCAATGGTGTGGATAACTCAGCCAGTTCCTCCCACACCCACACCCACACCCACGGCTTTGGCTCTGCTCTCCCAAAGCAAAGATGCCCAGGGAAAGTCTAGGATGTAAATGCAGAATTATTTGTGTGAGTGGGGGAGGGGACAAAAACAGGAGCCTACCTGTTGAAAAATCTGGATTTGAATGGTAACTCTTTTTGTTTGATTGGTTTTATTTCTGCTTTGGAATCATGCAGTCAGTTGGCCAACTTCTTCATATAAGCTGCCTCCCCCTATGCCTGAGACCACTTAAGACTGTCTATTTTGAGACACCCCATTTTTCCTGCTCTCCTCTCCCATTACTCTTGTGTGAGCAAACCCATATTTAGCATGCCTCCCCTTTTCTTATCCAGGATGCTGCCTTTCCATTTAGTACAGCTTTAAGAACTTTGTATCTGTGGGCAAAACACTATCCACTCTGGTCTGTTTCTCTAGTGGAACCGAACCAATACAATGGACACATAACACAAACGGATATATATAATGGCTTACATGATATCTGCTGGGTATCCCAGCAGCGTCCGTCTGCACACTAGAGAGGCTGAGAACACTCTAACTGTTCAGGCCACAGGGCCAGATGCCTCAGCAGTCCCAGTCTTCCAATGATGGTCTTTGGTCCAAGCTGGAAGGCCAAAGGAGTGGTGTTTGGACAGCAGCGGCCGCCACGATGGGATAGCAAGAGTGGAAGCTGGCGAGCAGCTTGTTTCTTCCCAGAACCACTTTGTGTCTGGGCTGCCTGAGGGTGGTGACGTCCTCTGTGGGCGGGGCTTCCCCTCTCAGTTAATCCTTCTTGGTCAGAGATGCCAGGTGTATGGAGTGGACACTCACGCTTGACCTTCATAGTCAGAGTGCAAAGCACAGCAGGTGTTTCCAGCTGCGGGCTGTGTGTGGCTTAGTTGTTGTAGTGGTTACTGGTGACGATGTCTTCCATGGGGGCTGGGAAACCGTTTGGCGACAGAACTAAGTTGAAGCCCTGTTTCTCTGGAGTTCAATCACGTTTTTCTCATCTCGGAGACTGCCAGCAGCATTATCCTTTCCCTACAGAGACAAAAATGCTGGTATGGGCCATGGATTGGCTCAGACCCTGCAATGGGTCTTGTCGGAGCCAGAAACCACAGGATTCTATCTATACTCCTCAGACTTCAGTAGTGGCCAAGTCATTTCTCCAATAAGTACTAGGGAACATCATCTGACCAATCAGCCAGCATACCTAACCCTGGGGACACTACCAAAATGGGCTCACTCAAGGCCACACCCTGCTTCTCTCTGTAATGTAATGCTTGTTTTAAACCTACGCAAACAAAGCTCCTGATGGTTGTCATGGTGCTCCTGGTGTTTGTCATGGCAATAGAATGTTTGATTGACAGGGTGGTACTGGAAGGCAAGGCTGGTTCACCTTTATCATGACTGTGCAGTGCTGTGTCCCTGGCTTCGTGAGCTCTTGAAGGCTCCAGCATTGGTGTGTGACATGAGATAGTGACAGGATCTCCCTCGCTGTTGCTGTGAAGAGCCACTCTGAAGGTCAAGTGTAAAGAATAAGAATCCTAAGGAGGATTGAGATTAAGGTTCATTTTTTTTAAATTATGTGTGTGTGTGGATTTATGTGATTCAGGTGTCTGCAGAGTCCTTTGGTACTGGAGTTACAGGTGGTTGGGAGCCATGTGACATGGGTACTGGGAATTGGAAGTCCAGTCCTCTGTAAGAGCAGCCAGCACTCTTACCCACTGAGCCATCTCTCCAGCCCTCCGAGACCTTTTCTCGAAAACTGACATGAAAAACGGAAGCGACACCGGTCCTCCAAAGTTAGCGTCAAGTTGTCAGCGAACCTGGTGAGATAGTCACAAAGGAGAGATGCGAGCATGAATGTTGGTAATGCGGAGCTGGGAGGAAGCACCACCATGCCACCCACCAGCCCACAGTGGCACACTGCCACCTTTACAGCACACACAGCAAGGGAGCCACCCAGTGCCGCCACACTGCCTGTGAGTGTGTTACCCCCGCAGAGGCTTCAGGAAGGCTGGAGAACCAGCTCAGCTTTCCCTCCAAACTGAGAGCCACGCGAGAGAAGCAGATGCTCACATCCGTCCTGCCACCCTTGAGCTCTGCTTTGGAGGCAGAACACCGGAGAGCTGGATGGAGCCAGGGTCCTGTGGCCTCTCGTGTTGGGAGAGTGAGCAGGAGATACTTCTGCCAAGAGCAGTTGCATGTGGTGGGGTGGAGGAGAGACGTACCCATTGCAGCATGGCACTTGCCCAGGTTACCTTGATCCTCTGCTGGCAGGAGAGCCTGGTTGGTTTTGTCATCAGAGAGGAGCAAATGAGAGATGCTGGAAGCCAGGGACATCAAGCAGCTAAATCACAGGTAGCCTATAGTAGTGAGGTTGGGAACCTGCACCTTTCTTTCTTCACTGGCCAAGAATGTCCACACCCTTAACCTGCCTTTCCCACCCCCACTTGCTCAGAGAAGTTCAGTGTCAGACACAATAGGACCTTTATGGACACTGTCACCTGCACACCCTGATACAGGCTCTGGGTCTCACTGTTTCCATGGTCTGTGACAGTTCCAAGTATTTGTGCCAGAGAGCTGAAATAAACAGGAATGCCCCACCTAGAACAGATGGGCCAACATGTGGAAGAAAAGTGTGGGGGAGGTAGAGGAGGAAAGACGAAAAACAGATAGGAGGCCAAGGCGCAGATGGAATAAATTAGTTTATCGTTATTCAGTTTTACCGGAGAGTAGATGTGTCAAAGCCACACCAAATGTCCACATAGAGTTCGTAGGGCTTATTAAGATGCATTCGCCTTAAAAGGGATATGGGGCTTAGATTCCAGCCTGCAGATCTCATCAAGACCCTGATACTGAAAGTAGCCAGATGACACAGTGGTTCAGAGTACTGACTCAGTGGTTCAGAGTACTTGCTGTCCCTGCACAGGACTGGAGTTCCCTTCCCAGCACCCATAGCAGATCATATGGGATTGGACGCTCACGTCTAGGATCTGAGAAACACACACACACATACACATAAAAAGAGTTCTAAAAGACAATAATAAATAAACCCTGATCGCTTTTGAGACAGGGCCTTATGTGTCTTGAGCTGGCCTTGAACTGACTGCATAGTTAAAATTGATCCTCACCTTCTGATTCTTCAGCTTCCCAAGTGCTGGTATTAGAAGCAAACACCCTCAGTCCTGGTTTATGTGGTGCTGGGAACTGAACCCGGGGCTTTAGATGCTAAATGCACACTCTAGCAGCTGAGCTCTGCCCGGCCAGAGACCCTGTTCTTAAACATCTGCTCTCTGAAGTTCTCACCTGCCCCCTGGGCCCTCAGACCCTCAGAGTCCCCACCATGTGCTGGGAGTGGTACTGAGAGTCCTGGGTGACAGGCAGCGTTATTATCTTCACAGACGCCTCTTGCTTTTTCCACTGAGGTCACCTGGCCTTCGGGCTAATCTGTGAAGGACACAGCAGGGTTATCTTATCTTCAGGCTGTGTGGGTGTTTGAGCTGTGTGGCCCCTGTGGCTCCTTCCTTCCCAGCTCTGGCTTTTCCGCTCGTCTTTCCTCTTGTCTGTGACTTTGGAACAGATGCCTCATCAGCAGATCCCTAGGCCAGGCCTCTGGCAATTGGGAAAATAGAACTCCGACCACTCAGTAGCAGTCTCGTGGTTGGGAGCTTGGCAGCATCCTGGATCCCTGATAGTGATGATTGCTTCATTGATAGAAGCCTTATTGCCTTGACTTTCAGAATGGGGACCCTGGGAGAGTTAAGTGAGACACCAGGAAGCCCTGATCCTAAGGAAATCTCTGCACATGACAGTGTCCATCTCTACTCAAGGCTCCTTGAATTTGCACTTGGGGTTCGAGGATTGAAATCTTGTCCAACAAAAGTTGTTCCTTTATATTGAATCTAGAGGGGACAGACTTTGACTGGATAGCAAATGGCTAAAGGTCGCTTCATTTTATTTAGTATGTATTTTTATTTATTGTTTGAAATTTTTATGTTCTAGCTTGCTTTCTGTTGCTGTGATAAAATCATGACCAAAAGCAGCTTAGTGGAGGGAAGGGTTTCCTTCAGGTTATACTTTCTGGCCACGCCTGATCGTCAAAGGAGGTTAGGGCAGGAGTTGGAGCAGGAGTTAGAAGCAGAAGCCGCAGACTTACGCTGCTTGCTGGCACCCCCCCCNCTGGCTTGCTTAGCCTAGGTCCAGCTGCCTAGAACTGATGCTGCTGGGCCAGCCCACATTAATTAACAGACATGCCCACTGGCCAATCTGAGTGAGGCAATTCTTTGATTGAGGTTTCCTCTTCTCAGGTGAGTCAGTCACATCGACGATGAAAACTAACCAGGAAAGACAGGCACACCATGTGCTTTGATCCGATACACCGTCCTCTTCCTCCCCTCCAGTCCTTCCCATAGCCCCCTCCCAATTTCATGTTCTGCTTTTTTTTTTTTTAAACCCACTGAGTTCACTTAGTGCTGGCAGTATATGCCCTGGTATAGGGCCATCCACTGGAGCATGGGCGAGCTACTAGGGTGTTGCATCTCAGCAGAAAACTGACTCCTCCCCAGACCCGTTAACTGCCAATAATTCCCCAGCTAGCGGCAGGGCTTTGTGAGTGTCTCCCCTACCCGTGCTGGAATTCTGGCTGCCTTAACCTTGTATAGTTATCCAGCTGACTTTGGATTAGAGTGTGGCACATTTTACAGCCATACTGTGCGTCCCTGGGACAGTAGCATATCCCTCCAGCATCCATTCATACAGCTATGGGACAGGGGCCTACGGTGGCTCCTCCACACCCCATCTGTGAGAAGATGTGATCTATCCCTGCAAAGGCTAGGCCTGCTGCAAACCTTGGCAGGTGTCCCTGGCTGTTGCCATAGTCATCCATTGGCTTTCGAGGCTGAGGCTGTAGGCAAATAAGGATCTAACATGGGCACAGGACAATGGAGGACAGGCAGTGGTCTCAGCAGCCTCTTTATGGGGCTGTCCTTCCCATTTCTGCTCTGCGGCATCTTCCTGCTACAGTCCTAGAGGCTGTGATGCTCAGTAAGGTCCCCCAGAAAAAAAGACTGGCATTGCTTACCTAGAGCCGAGTTTGCCTGGCCTGTGGGACTGAGAATGAGGGGTAACCATCTGCTCTGTCCTCAGAGAGGACCAGAGACAGGGTGCAAGGTGGGGGACAGAGGAGGACATAGGACTAGGGTTCCAGGCAGGGAAGTCTCCTGCCTGGAAAGTGGGCTGGTCATGAAAAGGCAGCCATAGGAGGTCAGGGTGCCCATCCTTGGATACTTTTAACAAGGCAATGCTAACCAGTTATTCAGCTGGGTCTGTCCAGGCTGATTAAATGAATGGCCAAGTTCTAAAGACCTCTGCATGTTAGAATATGCTCAGGAATCCAGGTAAACCTGGGTGTCTCTCTCTGTGTGTCTCTGTCTCTCTCTCACATACATACACAGAATGTATATTCAAAGAATGCTCCAGAGGACACCTGGTATGGGAGCTACAACCGTCTAGGAGTCTCTGAGGCAGGAGAGCTGCAGCCTCTACACCAGTGTCTCTGCAGCTGGGGTGCAAACCTAGAATTTGGCTGGAGGTGAGGCAGGGTGGGGACACACATCAGCATGCCAGCCCACACCTAGTGGTATCCTGTGGTATCCTGAGTTGCTGCCGAAACTGGGCCTACACCCCAGTTCCTCAGATCTCCACAGCTTGGCTCCTCTCATCAACCAGGCTTGCTCAGTTTACACAAGGTCTCTCCTCAGAGGGGTTCCAGGTGGTGAGACCCTCGGTCTCTACAGATGTCTTCATCTGCCTATTCTATTGTCTGCCCTCCTCAGACTGTGCCCTTTGACCCATCATCCGCTCTGTGTCTTCAGCACTCATCTAATAGACGCTTGAAGAGACAAGGATGGAGCTGACTTCCCTACTGTCCTGAAGCTGAGCAGTGAGGGGGCTCCGACTTCCAAGCCACCGCTTTCCAGGGGGTATAGGAATGCAGGCAATGTCAGGCAGAGCGAGGCTGTAAGTCCTGGACATTCCGTGTTGAGCCCTCAGCATGGCCTGTGTGTTAATGACTTAGACAGATGGGACAAAACCCCTGAGCGAGAACAAATGAGAAGAAAGGGTTACCTGGCTCACGGTCTCATGACAGGGAAGCCAGCCATGGCGGCTGACCTGCGACCTACCTTACAGTGTGCTATCACAGATGGCAGATAAGGAAGCAGAGACCTCCTGTAGAAGAGAGAGGTGGGCATCCACCCTGCCCCACCTCCTAAAGGTCCTACAAAGTCCCAAAACAGGACCACCAGCTGGGGTCTAAATGCTCTACCGTATTAACTTGTTGGGGTGGGGGTGGGGGAGACGGACGGGACAGATATCTCAACACCAGGCAAGCCCCTGCCTTTCTCCCTTACTTTAGAGGGCTCTTTTGACCTTCAGTTCCAGCATTTTTGGGAAAGGTCATTCCTGGGGGACTCTATTTCCAGCCCTGAGCTGGCTGCCAAGTGGCTTTATTTATGGCCTGTATTTTGATAGTGTTGGGGGTTTGCCACCTCCGGTCATTTGGGTAGGACTGGCCTGAGGCAAGCCAAAAGCCCTGCTTCCCTCAGGTCCTCCTAGGAGCCAAGCTTTAACTGATAAGCCTCCAGGGCTGTCTTCTCTCCTTTCAGGACTGGGTAAGAGGCCAGGGCCCCAGACCAGTTCACTTCCTGCTGGGCTGGGAGTCCCTGGGGCCTCCCTCTAGGGACCACTACATGCCAGAAAGGCCTTTCTTTCACCTCCCCCATGCCTGGCCTTTCATTTCAGACCTGGGCCTCCGAGGACAAAGCTCACATCCTGTGCTTGCTCTCACTTGGCAGCCAGGCCAGTCTGTGAGACCACTTGGTATCAGCTTGAGGAAGTCAATCTCCAGGTATCTGTGAGAAAGTCAGAGACCTGGCTTCCTAGAGGGTACACTGTCCCTATCCTAGCCCCAGAGTAGGGGTAGTTGAGGGCCCCAATCCTCCTAAGCAGCAATAAGCATCAGCAGAGCAATGTCCATAGGGTTTCTATTGTGGTGATAAAACACCAAGACCAAAGGAAACCTGAGGGGAAAAGGGCTCATTTCAGCTCACACTTGGAGGTAACAGTCCATCACCAGGGAAGTCAGGGCAGGAGCTAAAAGGCAGGAACCTGGAGGCAGACACCCAGGCAGAGGCCATGCAGGGGTGTTGTTTATTGGCTCGCTCCCCGTGACTGGTTCAGCCTGTTTTGGTTGATTATCCAGGACCACCTACCCAGGGTGGCACTGTCCCCTGTGGGATGGGCCTACTTACTCACATCACTCATGAATTAAGAAAATGCTCCACAGACCAGTCTGGTTGGGGGCTTTTTCTCACTTAAGGTTCCCTCTTCCCAGATTACTCCAGCCTGTGTCAGTTGACATAAAAAAAAAAACTAGCCAGATCCTTGGGACTGTCAGCAGATCAAGGAGAAATCTCCAGGACTTGCAAAGTTCCAGAGCTTGTGGGAAAGCACTGTGCAGCCCGTGTTTGCTCCAAGCCTCTCTACAGAGGACCAAGGCCAGGACCAAGGCTGCACATCCTGGATCATTTTCTTCCTTGCCGGTGCTTGAGGCATCATTTGAAAGAAATCGGTGTGGAGCAAGGTGGCAGACGTTACTGAGGCGCACAGGCACACGTGGATTGACATGTTTCGGTGGTTTAGAGTTGGTGACTTAGTTCGCTTTTGTTCCTCACCCACTAGAAACAAGAGAAAAACTTATTCCCAGGCCTCCAGTGGCAGGGAAGGCAAGCTGCCAGGCCTTTCTCCTTTGGCTAAACAAAGGAGCTTGCACATGGAGGGCTCCCGGGAGACTGACTTCATCCACAGCCAAGTCAGGGAGGCTGTGACCTTGAGCATTGCAGGCCTCCTGGAGCTAGCTGGCTGGCTGGCTGGCTGGCGTGTTAAACTGAGTCACTGGAGGACCCCACCCCTGTGTGCCCCCACCCCTGTCCCAGCTTGATGGCACCTCACCCCACCTTCAAGTCCCCTCCTCCCCTAAGATGCCTCCCTTCACTCTAGTCTCCTGTGCAGGGATCAGAGGACTGCAGAACCAGCCAAAGGAGCCCTCCCTCCCTCCCTCCCGACAGCCGGAGCAGTTTATTTGGTTTGTAAGTCTCATGACGTGAGGAAAATAAGCACCCTATCAATAATAAATGAAATAGAAAATAGAAGCAAATGTGTCCTCAAGGCAGAGTGGGGGTAGACAAGGCAAGCAATTTTCTTTCAGTTGCCCTCATGCCCTTTGATGGCAGAAGGACGGCAACTCTGGACTGTTCCTCAGCTAGAATCCCCAGAAGACTCCAGTCTGAAAGCCTCTTGTGGGGAAACGCAGGGCTGCCTGGGTTTATAAACTTTGTCTAGCTGGGGGAAATTGAGCTGGAAAGGGAACAATTAGAAGGGAAAACTAGCTGCTGGCCATGTCAGCCTTTTCAAGTCCCCCAGTTCTGGGACAGAGCTGTGGTTTAACAAACTGTCTCCGTGGTACAATTTGAAAAAGAACTTTTTTTTTCTGTTGTTATGTTTTTGCAAGTGTTGGGGATGAATTCAGGTGATTCAGGTTACCCGAATTCCATGTTCCAACACGATACCCTTTACAGGATGTTTTTATGGCAACCAAACAAAGTCATGCGTCAACACACTTTTCAAAGACGTTGGTTGGTGGAAACATCAGAGGCAGCGCCAGGGTGGGGAAAGCTCTTCCATTGGCTGAAGAGGCTGTCAGACAACATTTCTAGCTTTGGGGTTGGCAGAGCTAGAGGTGTTTGTACATTCCAAAGGATGCACCTAATGGTCACTGTGTTGGCTGGCCTTATATCAACTTGACACAGTTAGAGTCATCTGAGAGGAGGGAACCCTAATTAAGAAAATGCCTCCACAAGATCCCGCTGTAAGGCATTTCCTTAATTAGCGATTGATGAGAGAGGGCCCTCATTGTGGATAGGCTATGGCTGGGCTGGTGGTCCTGGGTTCTATAAGAAAGTAGGCTGAGCAAGTCATGGGGAGCAAGTCAGTAAGCAGCACCCCTCCATGGCCTCTGCATCAGCTCCTGCCTTTGAGTTTCTCCCCTATTTGAGTTCCTGCCCTGGATTTCTTCAGTGATGAACTGTGGCGTGGAAGTGTAAGTCAAAAAACCCTTTTCTCCCCAGCTTGCTTTTGGCCATGGAGTTTTATCACAGCAATAGGGACCCTGACTAGGACAGTCACAAAGATGTTAGATGACACACAGAGGAGGGCTGTAAGTGGCTCTGGTGTGGTGGGGGAGGGGGGCTAATGATCGCACAAGATAATTTGGCTATGGACCTGCCACACTCCAACCTCTGTATCACTGAAGTTCTGAACAGCCAATCAGCCTCGGTGGGTGTGGTTCCCTCCTTCCAGTCACGCCAGGAAGACCACGATGGAGGAGAACACGCAGAGAGCCAGAGTGCATAGAGATCAGCGTGACCACTGTGCCCATCTCCATGCTTGGGCAGGCTTTCTATCTTCTAAAGTCTCGGGGCAGAAAGCTTGCCCTATAGGAGGAATGTTAAGCCATCACGTGTTAGGTGAGGGCACTAGGTACTGGGGTGCTTCCATTTATGCCCCTCGTCTTTATGACCATGTTTGTTATTGGCAGCACACATTGTGTGTGCGTGAGACTGAGCGTCAGAGGCGCACCACCTCTGTACTCAACCGTCTGTGCACTGAGAAACAATCCAGGGGGACCGCTCATGTGTCAGAAATGATTCTAGACTCCAACTTCTATTTTGGAGAATTATGACTTTTCAAAAGTGCACAGGCACATGCCTCGGTAGTATTCAAGAGGCACTCCCACACTGATGTTGGTGGAATTTGGGTTTCATATCTGCTAGGGAGACACACAGACCACGGGTTGATTCATGAAACCTGATTGCCATGGAATGCTTTGTACAATAAAAGCACTCCGAAGGTGAGGAAACTGTAAGAAATAACGTTCTGCTGGGTTTGGGGATGAATCTATAGTACAGAAAGGAAAATGAAATAGGACCTAGAGGCATGGACTTTCCTGAGTCTTTCTAGCAACTGCTTTCTGAAGGAAAAGAATACAGCAATGTGCACACTCTTCATTGCAAGAGTGTGGACCAGGACAGACCAGGGAGAGCACAGACACAGGAGAGGACAGAGAGCAGAGTCAGATTTTCATAGCTATTCCTGAAGATGTTTCATTTCTTCTCACCAGTCCCTCCAGATGTCTGGGCCACCTGTGACTCGCTCAGACTCCTGAAGATGACACAGCAATATAACCATGCTTCTGTTCTTCCACACCTTTTCCTACTGAGTAGACGCTGAGGCCTCCATCCTCCCTCAAGTCACCTCCCCTGTGGGCATAGCTTATCTTAGCTCCAAACTTCGGACGGACAGGGAGAACACCATGACCATGACATTTCAGACATCAGCCAGTGGGTCAAGGGTTTTTGGGATATGCCCCTCAAACAATTATCACCTTTGCTTGTAAGAGCATTCCCCCATTCTACCAGCACAGCTTATGACAAAACACACATCAACAAACTTTCGTAAGAGTGAGGGCAAGGTGTGCATTGCAGCGGTATCTGTCACACCTGTCTGTTTCCTGTAGGCAAGTTCAGACCAGTTCTTTTTACTTGCTAGTTGATTTGAGACCTGATGCTGTCTTCATCCTTAAGCTAACATTGAAAATCAGGTTTTCATTCTTGGTCAGAAGGGAACTGGAGCAGCCACCGTGGAAACCAGTATGGAAGCTCTTAAGACATCTAAAGCAAATCATGGACACGCCGTAGAGATCTCATACATCTGTGTGTGATGGGGGCACTAGTCATTATAACTAAGAAATGGGAGCGGCCTGGGGCTGGGAGATGGCTCATCCATTGAGTGCTTGCTGCGTAAGTGTGAGAATTGGAGCCCCAGAACCTATTTAAGTGTCGGTGGGTAAGGCAGCCTGCCTTTCATTTCAACCTTAGAAGACAGAGAATCACCAGGCAAAGAAAACAGGCTGGCAAGATTAATCACATTGGTGAGCTCTGAGTTTGATTGAGAGACCCTGTCTCAATAAATAAGGTGGAAGAATGATTGAAGATGATTCTCAGTATCAGCCTCTGGCCTTCAACACACACACACGCACACACACACACACACACACACACCACTGTGCACTTGGGGAAACACAAAAATGAACTTATGGTCTACACCTACCTGGAGAGTTTGTCGCATGTGTCTCTGGTTTGCCTCTATTGGCTGTGAAGGGTTCGTGACAAGGTCAGGAACTCTGAGTTCTATAGGGGTGTCCAACTTTGAACATGTTGACGCTGTAATCTGTAAATGTGTGACGCTGTAATCTGTAAATGTGTTGGGCCTCATCCAAGACCATCCAGTCAGATTAACCACTGAGCATCCGAGCTTAAAGCCTTTATCCAAGTAATTTGGCAAAATCAGAGGAAGTCACCAAAACCACAAGCTTGGTGTCAGAAAGCCAGAGTCTCTTTTTCCAGAACTTGATGGGTTTTAGCTACACCGCTGGTGAGTGACGCAGTCTACTGGGTGTCTGGACCTGACGTGGAAAGAGGCCAGCAGTAAAACACCAACGTACCTGGCTTAGGGGGAAAAGAAAAAGGACCAGGGTTGGGGGATGGCTCAGTGAGTAAGGCAGTTGCAACCATGAGGACCCAAGTTCAGATCCCCAGATCCCCAGAAAGTCAGGGGCCCTAAGGCACCTGTAATTCCAGCACTCCAACTGGGAGATGGTGCTGGACCAGGAGGTTGCCCTGCACACTCACAGGCGAGCTCGCCTGGTGTACTTGCAATGAAGAGGCCTTGTCACCAACAAAAAGGGAAGGTAGGTGAAGACCCACAGCTGAGGCTGTCCACGGACCTTCACAGGCTCTCTGTGGCACCAGGGCTCTCCCACTACACACACACTTTTTTTTTTCTTAAAGAATGAGAAATCAAGGCCTGGCTCTCTGATAATCCTCAGGAATGAATTAACTGCCATTGGAGTCACTTAGTAAATATAAAACTGACTGGAGCAAAGCAGGAAAGGGGTGGAGGAGGGGCAGAATTCTAATGACTAGAAAGGTAGGGGGAGCATGGGAAGAGGATTAGTGGAGAAAAAGAAGCCTTCGGGGAGCGAACCGATGGGCAGAAAGCAAAGATCAGACTAAGCTCCCCAGCAACACAGCCCCAGGAAATCCTATTAGACTTCAAACATGAGATTATTGTACTTTCATTTCTCCACAATATGCAAATGACTCCATTTAGCTGCTAAACATGCTGTTATTGAATTCTGAGAAATCCCCTTCATAAGATGTAATATTTTTGTGACAATATTGTCAGCGATGCCAGATTGCTTTTCTATTTCGGTTAAGCTTTTTTCTGCGTCTAGTCTAAGTCACCCATTCCCAGATCCAAAGTGATGGCTTTTATGTAATTTTTGTGTAAGCAAGAAATAATAACAGGCTTGGAGATGTGAGAAATATATTAACCTTCCCATTATTTTTCAATGCCCAGGAGAATGAGAGGGTGGGCCACCATTGAGGATGTAATTATTTCTCATGATGAGTTTTATTTATGTTAATAAACCTGAGAACCGACAGTGACTGTTACCAGCCTGGTGGGTGAGTTTGGTGCCATACATCCATACCCTCTACTTCCAGTGGCTTTCTGCACATTATATGGACACCTTAAAACCGTAAAGGCACAGAGTATGGAATCACGAGCTGTCTGACACACCGGCCCCTCCAGTGTCGCTCACTCCAATTCCGTTATTTCTCAAAGATGCTGGTCTTCCCACACTGTCACGTCAAAGGGGACCTGCAATGCTCACGATGACCCTCGTCTTCATGGACTCGGACAGCGTCTCTGGTATAGAGTGAACCCATGAGAAATAGGGGATGCATGGAGCAAGGACTATTCTGAGGATGTGTGGGTCACAATAAAACACTCACCTAGCCATTGATACTGGAGAGGTAAATGGCCAGCCACTTGAGCCCAGGCAACAGCTACGGGGTCAGGATCAATAGTGATTCCTGATTGATTATCCATTGATCAATCGCAGATCAAGAGGCAGCTGTTGGGCTGACTGGGGGCTCCCTTTAGGATCGCCAATGCCTCATAGAAAGTGCCAGATGTCCCTGGGAGTCCGTCGAAGCCTCAGGGATGCAAGCTTCTCCCCATTTGCAGGTCATGATGGTGTTTGTCATGTGAGGGTCCCAGTCTCAGGCAGTGTCTGTCTGTCTGTCTGTCTGTCTGTCAGTGTCAGCCACATTGCTCGGGTCTGTTTAGCAACTCCAGCCACTGAGGGCTGGAAAGATGCATGCCCATCTTGGCAGAGGGAGCAGCAAGAGGCATTTGGATCAAGGCTGCAGGTTTGTGGTCTGTGGTCTGTGGTCTGTGGCACAGTTCTGCCTAGCCCAGAAGACAACAAGTGGTGAGGAGGTGGCCAGCTGTGCAAACCATCCCTTTGAGAAAGCATTAAAAAAAACCGATAGAAAGTGGATGGAAATTGTAGTGGTCAGAAGAGCCACAGAAGAGTTTTATTGTTTCTGTGGTTGGAGAGACGGTTCAGCAGTTCAGTGTTTACTGTTCTATCAGAGGACCTGAGTTCAGATCCCAGTACCCTCGTCAGTACACTCACACTCCTGGAACTTCAGCTCCAAGGGACCTGACACACCCTTCTAGTCATTATGGGTACTCCATACACTCCATACACTCTCTCTCTCTCTCTCTCTCTCTCTCTCTCTCTCTCTCTCTCTCTCT
>LOJH01022462.1:0-19893 GCA_001685095.1 Ellobius talpinus
GGACCTTTGGAAGAGCAGGCAATGCTCTTGACCTCTGAGCCATCTCTCCAGCCCTCCTTTTTATTTTTTAATACTAATTAATAATTATTTTTTTCAGCCTGATCAGTTTCCCCTACCCCCTCTTCTCCTCCCGGTCCCTCCCCCAATTTCCCTCCATCTACTCCTCCTTTCTCTTCATAAAAAGGCACATCCCCATGTATATCAGCTAGCCATGGTATATTAAGTTGCAGTAAGATGAGGCATCTCCTCTTCTATTAAGGCTGTATGAAGCAACCCAGTAGAAGGGAAGGGTTCTAAACACAGGTAACAGTCAGAAACAGCCCCTGCTCCCACCGTTAGGAGTCCCACAAGAAGACCAAGCTAACAATGGTCACATAGCCAGTTCCATTTATTTTCCCACAGATCTCACTATTTTATTCTTCTTTACAGCTAAATACAATTTCGTTGTATATATACACCATGATTTCTTTATAAATTCATTTGTTGAAGAACCTCTACAAAGATTTCATGTCTCAACCAAGGGAAGAGTATAACATAAATATGGACGTGGTATTCTGTGGTTTGTTGTTTGTAGACTTAGAATTTTTGGGGCGTATGCCAGGAGTGGTACTGCTGTATTGTAGTGTAACTCTTCTTTTAGCTTTATGAGAACCATCCGTGCTGATTTCCATAGTGGCTTTTGGAATTATATGTAGATGATAGGTGTTAGTCTCCTGCTGGCTATATAAATTGGCATTTTGTAGGCTGTCTTTCCACACTGCTAATTGTTTCCTTGGTTATACATGGGCTTTTCAATTTCATGTAACCTTGTTTGTCCATTCCTGGAATTATTTCCTGTGCTTGTGGAATCTTTTCTCAAAAAGTCCTTGCTGATGTCCAGGCCTTAAAGTGAATAGTATCATTGGCATTGCGAGGGGAACAACATTAAAATATATTAATTTGGGTGGTGTAGACATTTTTTATGTTTTTCCAATTCATGAAGGTGGGTGGTATTAATGTTTCATAATTTAATTGGCACACTTTTTACTTCCTTGGTTAAGTTTATTTTTTATGAAGCTGTTGCCAATGGGAATTCTTTCCAAAATATTCATTCTTCATACACTGAAAAGCTACTGGATTTTATATGTTGATATATTATTGTTCCTTGACACTTAACTGAATTCATTTGTCAGATCTAATAGCCTTTTGGTAAAGCTTTGTTTTTTTCCTGTGTAGAATCTCTTACCTGCCAATAGGGTAATTTAACTTCCCCAGTTCCTATTCCTAAATGTGTTTTTACTAATCTTCGGTAATGTCAATGTACTTGAATCATATTAACCTCCCACTCCTCTATATATCAACCCCCACCTCCCTACCCACGGCCAACTTCATGCCCTGCTTTTTAATAACCTATCAAGTTTGAGTTGTGCTGCTCCTGATGAGCCATCCACGGGAGTCTAATGAACCCCTCATACTCCCAAAGGAAACTGATTCCTCATTTCCCAAAGGCATCAACTGTTCAAATTCCTCAGTTGAAGGGTGGGTGGGGAGGCTCATGAACTCATTCCTCATCCACGTTATTTTTTTTAAATTTAAAAAAGTCTTTAATAATTTTTATCTTTATAATCCTATGAAATATAACAATTAAAACTTTACGGGCTAATCAAAGTTTCCCTCCCTCCTCTCCTCTCCTCTCCTCCCAGTCCCTCTCCCCACTTTATTCCCCTCCACACCATCTCCATTTCTTTTCAGAAAACGGTTGGCCTCCCATGGATATCAACCAGCCATGGCATATCAAGTTACAGTGAGACTGGGCTTCTCCTCTCCTATTAAGACTGGAGGAGGCAACCCAGTAGGAGGAATGGGTCCCAAAAGCAGGCAACAGAGTCAGAGATAGCCCTGTTCCCACTGGGAGGAGTCCCATCAGAAGACCAAGCTACACAGCTGTGACATATATGCTGAGGGCCTAGGTCAGTCCAATGCAGGCTCCTTGGTTGTTGGTTCAGTCTCTGTGAGTGCCTAGAAGCCCAGGTTAGTTGATTCTGTGGGTTTTCTTGGGATGTCCTTGACCCCTATGACTTATACAATCCATTCTCTCCTGTCATCAGACTTCTTTGTGACCCAAATAAGAACATGGATACTTATAATTATGAAAGCTTGGCCTTTAGGTTTGTTCCCAATTAGCTCTTACAAACTATTTCTATTAATCTTCATTCTACCAACATGGTTGTTTAACTGTTCTCCATAATGTATGTCACTTCCTCAGTGTCTTGCTGGCATCTTCTGTGTGCCCAGATCCATCCTGAGTTCCTCTCTCCCCAGAAGTCTCACCTATTCTCTCCTGCCTAGCTATTGGCCATTCAGCTCTTTATTAAATCAATCACAATGAGACATCTTCAAACTGTGTAAACAAATATCCCACATTTCCCCCTTTTGTCTAAATAAAAAGAAAGGTTTTGACTCTAACATAGTAAAATTATATACAATAAGAACAACTATCAAGTAAGAATTGTATTCACAATGTTCAGTCCATTTGTATTTGGCAAATTATGGGAAAGATACTTTATTATCTATCCTATCTTGATGAATTCAAATTTGTACCAAAATTACTTCCTATCATAACTTGTATTGCCATTATAAAAATATCTTTTTAAAATGTAAAACATTTTCTTAGATCAACAACTTAAGCTTTTCTGTCTCTAAACCTTACATATTTTACACCTTTTTTAATTTTTTTAATTTGGTAACAGGGAATAACTATCTTGTCTTCAACTCCATCACAGACCTGAGGATAAAATATTACCTGAGTAAACAGGAAGTGCAGAGCAAACAGCTTCCAAAACCAAAGAAATGACAGAAATATCCGACTGCCTGGAGAGTCATCCAAGGTTCCTCTGCAATGTTGGGCATTAATCATCAGCCTACAAGCCTAGAATATCTGACAGATGTTTATGTGAAGCAGAACTTTTTGAAGAACTATGCTACCTTGTCTTGGTAAACTTTGGCATAGCCTTCTTTTGTATCCTGTTTGTTCAATTAAGACAGCATACTGTCAGCAGTCAAGATAAGGACAGTTTCTTGACCTAATGGTAGTTTCGGTACAAATGAAAGCAAACTCCATATGGAAGTTCTGTGATGCCCATCATCCTTTTTTGAAGTAAATTTGTGTTGCCAGGAGCAGACATATCTCATTGAAAAACCTTATTCTGTAGGTCTCTAAAGTGTTTGAAGACCACCTATCTTCTAAAATATATCTGCTTAACCTTGAAAATATGCCTAACATGACTACAAGTTTGATTATTATAGATGACTAACTACTAACCTGTATTTCTTAGTTTTACATTACATTTTAAAATGAGCTGCACAGATACAATACCTTAAACAAGAGTAGAAACATTTATAAAGTATAACAAATATAACCTTAAATTTGTATCAGTATACAAAAATCCCTTCCAATGTAAATATTTGAGACTAGTGGTTGCCTTTTTTGGTGTAAAAGTAGATACAACAATCTACCCTTTTTTCATATTATTCCTATATATCCATTTTTTTCTTTTCAGAAAGACATCCCTGAATCTAACTCCTTCTGTTTAGTTTTTCTCCCTGACCAGTAACAACTTGCCACCAAACCCCCTAAATGATGATAAACATCCATAACCCACCAAATGACCAAAAACCATCTACTGCACCCCTTGGTAGTACGGACATCGTGTTCTCTATACTGCTTCCTGTTTTCCGGGGGCTACAACATCTTTAGGGGACCCGAGGAAATTGGGATAATAGTTAAGTCCTAGGAGAGCTAGCTGTATCATTTGTTGTCCAATCTCTGTGTAATGGGAAAGTGCAGCATGCTGGACTACCTTAGCTAGCCTCTTTGAAGTTGTTCTGGATGCAGATTTTTGAGGAAACTGTAATAGAGCATTTTGAAAGACTGGATCACCTGGGCTACTTATCTTCATTGGTGTCTGGTCTTTTTTCTGAAAATACACAAACTTTTAAAGATAACAAACTTACCTGCATTAACACAAGTATGGAATGTGAAGTGTGTACAAGTCAACTAAAGATGATTTTTTGTTCTGTGTTTGAGTGGGTAAATGACATGTCAATTTTATAAGTCCATTTTGACTGTATAACCAAACTGTAATATATATATCTCCATCCATGTCATGTGAAAGAATGACATATGATAATAAGTCATGAGGGCTCTGTAGCCAACAGGATTTATATGTCACAACCAGCCCCAGAGCTGCTCCCATGTTGAGGGACCAGCATAAACATCACCTGTCTTGCAGTTTCCTTGTTTTTCTTCTCCATGTCTGCAGTTAAGGGTTTCATGAGTTCTTCCCCAAGCAAATCTGGTCTTTTGTAACTCTGAAATTCATAGCTTTTCATTTCTTGTAGGAATAAAAATATAACCTCTCCCCCAATGTAACACATTTCCTGACTTTTATTCTGAAGCTGAGACATCATTAAAATATATAGGATGGTTTAATTTAGCAGTTTTATCTATAATCCAATGCCTTTCAGCAGCATTCAAAAAATTCAAAGTCAACAAAGCACCATACAGGATCCAGGTGCCCTGTGTATTTCCCATCCTTATGTGACTTATTCTTCATCTGGACCTGGCTTTACCATATGTGCCAACAGTGATTTCTGCATGAGCCCCAGCAGATCATCTGCCTTGCAGCTCAACTTATCACATGTCGCTGGTGGCAGGCTCCACCCCCTTTGGGTCTGTAGGTATAGCAATGCCTAAGGATCCCAATGGCAATCCCAATGATACCTAATCATCCCAACTCTGGGAAGTTGCTGTGCCCACTTTTCTAGAATCCCTGTGAGCAGTAGCCAGCTGTTGTGAATGCTCTCAGAGAGGGCCCAGGCTGCGAATGCAGTGGAGCTGGCTGGCATGACTTCTCCATTCATGTGGTTTTGCCATGTGTTGGAGCACCAAGTGTAGCTGAACTTTCTAGTTGGACTTTCGTTGGACTTCCAGCACTTAAAAAATGTTATAGATACATATTATTAGTTATGGAAGTTTGGCCTTTAGCTTAGGCTTGTTTGCAACTAGCTTTTACAATTCAACCTGTTTCTATTAATCTACATTCTGCCTTTTTACCTTTCCTCCATAATCTATGCCTGACTTTTCCTCAGTGTCCTGCTGCCATCTCTTATTTGCCTAGATTCATCTCGAGTTCCTTTCTCTTCCCAGAAGTCCTGCCTGTTCTCCCCTGCCTAGCTATTGGCCACTCAGCTCTTTATTAAACCAATAACAATGATACATCTTCACACGGTGTAGACAAATATTCTGCAACACTCCCCATCTTTTGCAGGAGTCCCTGTTGTGGGTCTGCATCTGTTCCCATTTGTTGCTGAGCGAAACCTCTCTAATAATTGGGCTAGGCACTTGTCTATGAGTATAGCAATGTATCATTAGAAATAATTTCACAGACTTTTTTATTTTATTTTTTGCCAGTCATGTTTGATTCTTTACCAGGTCTCTGGGCTATCAAGTCTCTGGGTCCTAAACTTCCAGGCAGTGTCAGTGGAGAGCTCCCTTTTTGTATAGGTCTCAAGCTGGATCAGTCAATAGTTGGCCACTCTTAAAATTTCTGTGCCATCTTTACCCCAGCACACCTTGTAGGCAGGACAGGTTGTAGGTTAAGCGGTTTGTGGCTGGGTTGGTGTTCTAATCCCTCCACTGGAAGTCTTGCCTGGTTATAGGAAATGGCTGGCTCAGGTTCCATATCCCCCCATTACTAGGGTCAGCTTCATAGATTCCTGAGTTTCCATTGCATTAGGTTTCTATCTTGACCCAGAAATGGCCTGATTTCAGTTGTCTCTCCCAGTACTCTCCCTATATCCTCCCTACACCTGATCCTTCCTGTTCCCATCTCCACCACCAACCCCCATCCAGACATCTCCTCATTCACCAGCAATGTCTACTCTATTTTCTCTTCATGGTGAGGGCCATGTGTTCCCTCTTGAGTTACTTAGCTTCTCTGGGCCTGTGGATTGTAGCACGGTTACCCTCTTTATGGCTAATATTCACTTACAAGTGATTACATATGATATTTGTCTTTTTGACCCTGGGTTATCTCACTCAGGATGATCTTTTCTAGTTCTACACTTTTGCCAGAAAATTTCATAATGTTATTGTTTTTAACAGTTGAGTAATGCTCCATTGTGTAAACATTATTTGGTTGAAGGACATCTATGTTATTTACAATTTCTGGCTATTATGAATATAGCTACTATGGACATAGTTGAGCAAGTGTCCTTGTAGTATAGTAGAGCATACTTTGGGTATATGCCTAGGAGTGGTGTATCTAGGTCTTGAAGTGGTTTGGTTCCCAATTTTCTGAGAAACCACCATATTTAATTTCCAAAGTGGCAGCACATGTTTGCATTCTCACCAGCAATGGAGGAGCATTCCCTTTGCTCCACACCCTCAGCAACACGAGCTATCACCTGTGTTTTCAATCTTAGCCATCCTGGTAGGTGCAAAGTGGAATCTCAGTGTCACTTTGATTTGCATTGCCCTGATGTCTAAGGTTGTTCAACATTTCTTTCAATGCTTCTTGGCCATTTGAAATTTCTTTGTTGAGAATTCTCCATTTATATATGATTATTTGTTGTTTTTTTTGATGTCTAGTTCCTTAAATTCTTCATATATTTTGGATATCAGCATTCTGTCCAATTTAGGGTTGGTGAAGATCTTTTCAAATTCTGTAGGTTGACATTTTGTGCTACTGATGGTGTTTTTGCCTTACAGAAGTTTTCCGTTTCATGAGGTCCCATTTATTGATTGTTGATCTCAGTACCTGTGCTAAGTGTTCTATTCAGAAATTACCTTTCTGTGTCAATGTGCTCAAGGCTATTCCTCACTTTCTTTTCTATCAGGTTCAGTGTATCTGGTTTTATGATGTTGAGGTCTTTGGTCCATTTGAGTTTAGTTTTGTGCAGGTGATAACTATGAATCTATTTGCATCCAGGTTGACCAGTACCATTTGTTGAAGAGGCTGCCATGACTTTACACCCCCCTGGCGTTTTCTTGCTCCTTTAAAAAGATCAGGTGTCCATAGGTGTGTGTATTTATGTTTGTATCTTCAATTCCATTATTCAATGTGTCTGATTTTGTTTTTTGTGCCAATACCATGTTTTTATATTACATTGTTTGGCACAAAATCTCTGTAGTACAACCTGAAATTGGAGATGGTGATACCTCCAGCATTTATTATTCAGGATTGTTTTAGGTATCCTGGTGTGTGTGTGTGTGTGTGTTTCCACATGAATCTGAAATTTGTCCTTTCAAAATCTGTAAAACTTGTGTTGGGATTTTAATAGAGATTGTAATTAACATGACATCCATTTTTTACTATATTCATCATACCAATCCATGAACATTCTGTCTTCTGATATCTTCTTCAATGTCTTGAAAATTTTATCACACCTATCTTTCATCTTCTTGGCTAGAATCATTCAAAGATATTTTATATTATTTGAGGCTATTATGAAAGGTGCTGTCTTTCTGATTCCTTTCTCAGTCCATTTGTCATTTGTATATAGGAGGGCTACTAATTTTTGTGAATTAATCTTGTATCCAGCCATTTTGCTGAAAGTGTTTATCAACTGTAGCTGTTTCCTGATGGAATTTTAAAGGATACATATATAATATCATATGTATAATATCATATCATCTGGGTCCTCTGGAAGAAGAGTCAGTACTCTTAATCTCTGAGCCATCTCTCCAGCCCAGACACTAAATTTTTAAATGGTTTATTATTTAACTGATAACAGAAAATGTCAAGAAAGAGAACAGGAATCATTCTTCTCAAACATAAGCTGAAAAGCTATGATTCTGGATACTTTATTCTTTGAGAATTATAAACTACAAAACTGAACAGTAATGGGAAACAACTGTAAAGTCCTGAGAATATTCAACATTTAACCCTTTCAAAGTCACTAGCTCTAATGACTGGGTTTAAATGGAAGTGCCTTCATTCTGTATTCACAAAATGAATTACAATGTATCATATAGGTTTTGCTAGGATTTTTTCCTGTGTTAATGTAAATATTTCTATTATACTTGAAACTTTTGTCTATTCAAAGGAGCTATTTTAGATCACTATTGAAATGTAGTGGTTTTCCCATGAAACCTAATAGGCTTGTATCCCTGTGCTGGATATAGAAGGCACTGACTTCATGGACATTAGCATCTAACCATGTGCTTCATATAACCTCTGGCAATTAGAAAATATTAAAATGCTTGGAAAGTAGTCTACAATTATGTTCACAGGGGACAACTGCAATCTATTATACATGTGTCAACAAAGATATTTTAAAATTGGAGTAGGGTGTGCATTGTTGAGGCTCATGTTAAACATTGCATAGTCCTATATTCACTATGTCTGACTTTGCATTGCTGCTGCAACACAGGAAGCTTTAAGATGTTTCTACATTCTAAGGTAGAATAAATCTAGAGAGTACGACCCTACTACCACCACAGTTAACAAACCTTCAAGTCAACATTCCTCCCATTCCAGCTACTCTCTGTACCGAGTTGATCTGTGTCTGTCTCTGAGTCTCTAAAGATGAGACGTATTCATCAGCTGTATCATATCATGGAAAGCATGAAAAGTCATCTGAACTAGCTTTTCTGAATCAGTCTCCGGACATGACCTCCAGGCCGAACAGGCCACCACAAACCTGTGAAATACAAAACATAAATGGTTATGCCATAGGGTCCAAGTTGTGATGTTAGATGTTCCATCTGGCTGCTCACACATAAAATAGGAATTCGTGATGATGTTAGGTATATGTAACCCGGTACAGCTGAAGATAGAGTCACAATTACACACACTTACACAATGCTATAGACCACAGGCAACCTCTGAACAGGAGATTATGTTTAAATACAACCAACCAATCAACAACTAGCAACCACCAACCAACCAACCACCCACCCACCCAACCACCAACCAACCATTCACCAATCAACCACCAACCAAACCACCAACTATTCACCCACCCACCCACCAACCAACCAAGCAACCAAAGAAGCAAACAAAACCCCACAAAAACTTTAAAAGAACCTAGAAGTTGCAACCAGAATGGGCTATAGTGTGAGCCCATGTTATTCTTTGTATTAAAATCTGACCTGTATAGCACTTGACAAGCATTTTTAAAAGGAGAGAAAAAAAATAAGGACAGATAAGAAATAGAAAAAAGATATTTCTACAAAAGCAAGAAGGGTCCCTTAAGACAAGTCTTGCCTTCTACCATCTCCTACTAGATTCCCCCAATGGTACAATTCTGGATCTGGAAAGTGAGAAAAAAGGGCTCTTGGGAGTTGGAATAAACAGGAGAGAAGCTGGCTTCTGCAAGACTCCCAGCAGAGTATGTGCCTCCTGCCCTTTGTAGACTAGCCTTGCAAAGCATTTAGGAAGTTTGTGGACAAAGCTCAAAGCCAGAAGATCAGGGTAAAGAAGATTCTGGCCAGCCGTGCCTCCTTCGCATCACTGAAAATGATGGCAAAGCACATCTTCAACATGGGCTCAAGCAGAGTGAAAGCATGCTCTGCCCCTCTGGTCTACTGATGGGACTGTTCTGGGCAACGTTAGAGAGCCTGAGGCCTCTTGTATGCTAGGAAGTTACGTTACTGTTCAATTACACCCTCAGACAGAAACTGGCTTTGTGTACTTTTAGCAAACACTAAAACACATAAGAGAATCCTGAAGTTGTGCTTTATTTTAGTATAATAATTCAAGGGTAGTATGAGTCATTTTCCAGTCATACTGTGAATAAAATTCTCAAATATTTAGTAATATCAAAATGTTTCTAAGATCCATGGGTCTGCCTGATGCCATTCTGCCCAGGAGGGTGTCAGCCATCCACAGGCCAGTCTGGGTCCTCAAGGCCTGGCTGATGGGAAGACATCTACAACCCACCTGATGTCATTCACGTCAGGCTGGTGATAACCACCCGCAGACCAGTCTCACGGCCTGGGTCCACCCCTTGCCACAAGGTGGGAGCCATTATGACGAGCAAGTGTGTGGTGGAGAAATGGGAGAGAAAGAGAAGCAGAATGAAGAGGTAAAGATGGTGAGAGAGTAGGCTGATGTGGCTGGTCTGGTTGCTGCTGAATGTTCATGGTCCTACCACAGCTGTGGTACATGGCACATGTTGCCAACAAAGACCACATGGAAGCCCAGGGTCTGGGCGACAGCCTGTGCTCTTGTTGGAATCTGAGAACCACGCTGCAGCTGGGACCATGCCAATCTGGGTGGTCTGCTGCCACCTGGGGCCATGGTGTTGTCTGGGCCTAAGCTGCTTCCAACAGCCATGTCTGGGTCAATGGCCCTACAGCAGCCAGGGTCTGAGTTGACATCCAAGGCTCCTTCTGGTCAGCCATCTGAGACCACATCGGTGTCTGAGGGCCAAGCTGCAGCTGGGGCCATACACACCTGAGTGGCTTGTGCTGCTACCCACTGCCATGGTGACATCTGGGCCAGAGCTGCAGAGGAGGCCATGTCTGGGTACACAGCCCTACTGCAGTCAGGGTCTGGGATGCTGTCCATGGCTTGTAACCATTGAAGGCCTTGCAGATGCCAGAGATCTGGGCTGCCACCTGGGGCCCTGTTGGTGTCTGAGAGCCAGGTTGTCACTGGGATCACATTGATCTGAGTGGCCTGTGCTGCCAATAGGGCAATGGTGATATCTAGGCCCAGCTGCTGTTGAGAACCATGACTGTGTCTATGGTCCTGCTGCAGCTAGGGTCTGTGTTGAAGTCCAAGGCCCATCCATGGAACCATGAGTGATGAGATGGGTACCATACTGTGCCAACCCTGCCCTTCACTAGCCCTGGGAGGACTCCTCGCTGGACACTGCAGCAAGAAAGCTGGCCCCAACCAACACAGACTAGATGGCCCCACTCCTAGCACATGAGAGAACTGGCCCTGATGGCACAGGCATAGCAGAGCTGGCTCTGCCCCTTGCTGAGGTGAGCAGCCCCAGTGGCTTGGACTAACCAGTTCAGCTACCACCCAGGTCTACATCCTGGGCCTTGGGTTGGCCCACCCTAACATCTACCCCATCTGTATCTTACTGGAGCTCATGAAGGAACTGGTCCTGTGGACAATAACTGTAGGATCTCCATGACTCAGGGCAGCTGCAGAGGAGTTTTGGTGACAGTCCAGTGAGGATGGCATACCAGAAACCTGAGGCTTTGAACCAGACCAATGAATAAAGCTGATTGGACAAAAGGGTGTATCATGTGACATATGCAGCTCCTATGAAGAGATGTTGGAAAGGCAGGAAAGATGGAAGAACAAAGAAGTTTTGTTTGTTTTTAATTTTCTCTTTTTTAAAGTTCTTTTTTTTAGGGAGCACTGTAAGGGTGAGGGGCAGATATGAGGGACTGGGAGATAAATGAAATTGGGGTACATGATGTAAAATTCCCAAAGAATCAATAAAGAAATTATATTTAAAAAGAAATAAAAAATGTTTCTAAGATTAACTATTTGTATTTAAGAATTTACTTTTTTAAAAATTATATTTCTAAATTATAGAAACAGCCTTTTGTACTTAGACAACTCATAAAGAAGCAAAAATGACAATAATGATGAAACAAGTCTCTACATAAGTAAAAATTTGAAGTTATATTACTTTTGTCAAACCTATAGTTGGAAATTATATGATGAAATGACAAAGGGTATATAATACTTATGCTAATTTGTAATGGAGGGAAAAAAAGGTAGAAAAGTATTAACAAATTATGGAAATTTATCTCATGGAAGATTGAAAATTATTCCTTAATACATGAGTAAGTCCTTCATAAAAAAGCTAAATCATTCAAATTTAAAAATATCTCAACGCATAGTAAATTGCAATGGGAACTGTTTGAAATTACTAAAAACAAAATAAAAAATGATGCAAAATAATTATGATTTAAATTATTAAACATGACACACATCTCACAAAACAGAAGCATTATCTAATGATTATGTGCAATGAAATAGGAATGTTGAGTGACTTTCTGTTTTGATACTTTATATCATTTTTTTAATGGGAATGTAGTACATTTAAAGAAAAGTGCTATGTCAAAGTACTTTAAATCATACAATCTTCAAATTTAAAAAAGAAAAAATTTTTGACATAATCCCTAAGTATTTCATTAGAGAAAGTAGTGCCATTTTATACGGTGATGGAAGGCCTCTCAGGAAGGGTCTTTGAGCAAACACTTATGTGAATTAAGGAGGGGGGATTATTCCTCTGTATCTCAAGAAAAGGAAACATAGCAGAAATAAGTGCTCTTGCCTTGAGGATGGAGCTCATGGAACATTCAAGGACTAAGCTTAGTGTGGCTGGAGTAGAATGAACTAGTATGTGTGTCACAGAAGACAGTCACAAAGACAACCAAGAGCTGGATCACATACATGGTCTCAATGCAAGAGTTTGGATTTTACTGTGAGTGAAATGGGAAGCCCCTGCAAAGTTGTGAAGAAAGACATGGCCTAAGTTTTTCCACCATGTGGGTTGCAGAGTCATAATGCTTAGAAGCATGAACTTTTAGCCTTTAACCTCTGAGCCATCTTGCTACCCCTGATTCATATTCTTAGAAGGCCCACCAGAGCTTCAGTGTCCAGAATGGTTGATAAGGTAGGATGTGTAAGATAAGAAGGATGTTGACTTAGGAGACGTCTCCACATTCTAGAAAGCAGTATCTTTTTGATACATACAACCGATTACTCCTCATCTTTAACATCTAAGTTATTATTGCTCTTCAGGGACCTGACCATGCTCTACAAAGCACTCCTCTCTACCAGTGAAGCAATCTGATGTGCTGGCAGGTCACTTCCTTCACAGTATTCACCATTAATTAACTAATCTATCTCTAAGTAGAAAATGAAGTCTTTAAGAAAGAGAACCTTATTTGTCTTTTGTCCTTCATACCCAAAACAAAGGGAATACTGTTAGAGTCTACTAAATATTTCCTAAATGAGCGAATGGATACTCTCCAGGAACATTAAAAGTAGTTTTCTTAAAAAAATATGAGATGAGCTATATTATAGTGATATTTCATTTATGTGTTAATAAATAAAGCATGCCTAAAGAAGGGCAAAACTAAGCCACTAGAGGTCAGGCAGTAGTGGCACACACCTTTAGTCCCAGGATTTTGGAGACAGAGGCAGATGGATCTCTGTGAGTTCAAGGCCACCCTGGGTTACACAAGATTAATGCTGAAACAAATCCAGGTGTTGGTGGCTCATATATTTAATCCCAGTACTAAGGAGTCACAACTTTAATTCCAGCAATAGAGGGAATATAAAATGAGAGGAGAGGCTTAGTCTGCAGTCACCCAGCCTTGGTAGAAGTAAGACTTCTCTAGTGGCTTGGCTGCTTTTCTTTTCTGGTTTTCGGGTTGAACCCCAGTATCGGTCTTTGGGTTTTTATTATTCATGCTACATTTGGCACCCAATATGGGGCTCGAATCTATGACCCTGACATTAAGAGTCTCGGGCTCTACCGACTGAGCTAGCTGGGCCCAAACTCATGTCACTGGGTAGAACACAGAACCTATTATTTATCAGGGAATATGTTAAAATGCTTATTCATGCTCAATTATTATTTTGGTCCTTAAATTCTTTTATGAAAAATATCAAGACCCATGTATAACTTGTTGCTTACATTTTAATCTGTACATTAATGTGCACAAACAATCCTATGGTGATATGCAATCCAGGGTCTCAGAGGCCAACAGTGACAAGTGACACTTGTATAAACTATGCACAAACCATGCAAAAGGAAAGCAGATAATAAAATTCTCTGAAGGGAATGTATGAAACTGAATCACTAGAAATTGAAATACTAATGTCCTGTATACTATTACTGAGGTTTCTGCATCCTGCCTGAAGTGCCCAAGCCTGATTTTAGTCTGCACATGCAGAAACACACATATGAAAAGCCACATATATTTATAAATTTTGACTTGTCAAAATAATATCTTGCATAGGTCAGATATGTTTTTAGAATGTACAGGTTTCACAGATGATGATATGGTCCCTATAATATCCTGAAATATCATTCTGCATAAAAGCCCCCAGAGAGTGATTTTAAAAGGATCTCAAAAGCGGAGTAGAGAAATATTGACACATGTTAAATACCCAGGTGGCAAAGTGGCCAGTCCTATAGCCAACGACAGGCGACACGAGTAAAGCCATAGTGTAGACAAATAGTAAAGTCATGGACGCATCACAGTTCCCACTCTACCCAAGTAATAAAGGGGACTGGGCTCACCTGTCATCTCTGATATGGTAGAAAAATCCATATCCACTGTGTACCATGGGAACCACAACTCCCTGGATTCGCATGTAACCAACCAGACTTGTTGAGAGAACGAAATTTCCGCCTCCTCCACTGTGTGGCACAAAGGAAAGATTAGAGGTAGGTGCAGCTTTCCTTCTAACATCCAGGGAGAACCATATGATGTACACAACGGCCCACTGCCCAAGATACCTTCTGGAGAAAAGTGGGTCCTCAAACAGCTCTGGAATAGGGAGACCTTGCTCTTTTGCTGTGAGCAAGAGGCCTAGTAGGTGACGGTCAAACCCTGCAATGAAATCCCAAATGTGAAGTCAGACAAAAAGCTTCCAGTAAAAGAATTTTCAAACAGAATAATTCATGCTAAGTACCTTTTCCATTTGAACAATCTTTCATCATCTTATTATGCTTCGCAAAAGCTTGTAACATCTTTTGCTGCCGTTCAAGAAGCTGTGTCAAGAGCGAGAACAGTAATTTTCAATACAAATCAATAGATCAAATCAATAACAAATGGTATAACCCAAATAAACAGCAGCAAAAGACTAAAGTCATCTTTTGATGAATCTGGATGAAGGGAAAGGAGATGCAGCTGGGATGATGCTCCCGTCCTTCCTTATTCTACTGCCCTTCTGTCCCCATAGAGCCTTGACTTTTTATTTCCTTATTCTACTGCCCTTCTGTCCCCATAGAGCCTTGACTTTTCATTTCTTTATTCTACTGCCCTTCTGTACCCATAGAGCCTTGAGTTTTTATTTCCTTAATTCTCCTGCCTTTCTGTTCCCATAGAGCCTTGTCTTTATTTTCTTCTTTTCTGAAATTGGAAAGAGCAGTGCTGAAAACTGCTTTGAGACATTTGTAATATTAATAAACAAAAAGTGGAATTTTAAAACTAAAAATGTAATTTCTATGAAAATAACATAATTATGTCTCTTCAAATTAAAACAGGCAAAATTTCAAGTTAATAGGAAAAGAAACACACGTTGTCTAAATACTTAAAATGATTCAAAATAAAACACATGCAACCAGTTCTCGTCCTAGTGACTTCAAGCAAAAACTAGACCTTCAGCTGCATGACGAAAAGCCTTCTTCTAAAGGTCTTTGGAGAGTTCTACATTGTACTGATGCTGGTCTAAATGCAGACCAACAGTGCTGAAAAACTGTACTGAAGACATCTGCCTTAGAAAATCACACAATGGGGTTCTTTTCAGATCTGCTGACTAGTGTTCCTGGCACACTTCAGTGGCAAATTAATACTTTGAAAACTTTAGGAAAAATGCCTTAAAGTGTTTCAATGATCTAGGGGGGGACAGAAGCAAAGAAGTCATTTCAAGGTGAGTTTCTTCTTTCCAGTACTCACACTGGTAGAGGGATCCTGCATGGACTGGCACCAGCTGACTGCCTCGACTGTACATGAGCGCACAGTCTCTGTTCGGCCGTGGTAAAAGTATCTTGTCATAGCTGTTTCATAGCAGCAACCAGGGCTAGAATCAGTGTTAAGAGTACCATAAGGAAATGTTCTGATGTTAGTACAAATATAGTCACATACTAAGCAACTTTCAGATTAGACTAAGCCTACAAATCATTCCAGAATTGAGACTTTAAACAGAGGCTGTTTTTAAAACCAAAGAGCAAAAACCAGTTTGTTAGCAGGGTATTTTCAAAGACTTGGCTGCTTTTATCTTATATGAGGTATGCTTCATAGTCCGTGACAGGCATTCTGAAGCCACCAGTGGTCCATGCCTCTTGCTAGTCATGTTTTGGCACACTCTAAATGTGGGCTGGAGTTAGTGACTCCATTTAATGCAGAGACAATAGCAAAAGTCAAGGGCTTTTTTTTTTTAACAAAGAGAGTTCTCCTTTTTACTTCCTTGCTCTGAAAAAAAGTCAATTACCATGGTGAGAACTGCCGTATGGAGCGGAGTAGGCAGTTAAAACTGAACACGTTTCTCTAGACTGCACTTAGGGAGTAGCTGAGGTTTGCTGGTAAATTTGTGAATGATCTCAGAGACAGACCCTCCCTCAGGAGAACTGGCAGATGAAATGCACACGGTCCTGAAAATACTCTGACCACAAGTGCATGAGACATGCACCGGCTATACTGTGCTGTATTTACTCACCTATGGGAACTATGCTACAACCAATACCTGAGTTCTAAATCAGTATGGTTTTCGTAATTTATTACACAGAATACATACGGAGTTCTTGGCTGTTGAATGATGAGAACTGAGCAGTTCTCCAGAAAAACAGCTGTTTTCCCAACTGATGAATGACACAGTTTTAGATACAAAGTGTTCTTATTTTGCTGAAGCAAAGTTAGTTACAGTTAATGAGGATCAAGTCAGTGAGAGTGAGAAGTCTGAATGATGACGCCACTGGGACTTTAATGGTGCAAAGCTAATATCTCTTTTTAAAAAGAGAGTGAGGGGAAGTTGAGCTCCTGGGTTTTATTTTTTAAAAAGGCTGCTCAAGGCTTTGTAAATTTGTCAAGAAAACCAGGACTTAAAGGCCAAGATGTGAAGAGAAGGTAAAAGTTTGTTAGACAAGTTGATTAATGCTGCTTCTTAAGATTCATGAACAGAAGGACTGGTGTGAATGAACAGGACATCACTGGTCAAGCACAGACACTGGACAGGGCTCTGGGCAGAATTACTAGCACTCAGGGCTACGAGTCAGGAGGGCTCTGGCCAAGACCACAAAAACAGGCTCATCCACTCATCTCAATCAATATAGAAAAGCATTTGACAAAAGTGTTTACTCATTCACAATTAACACACAATAGACCAGGGATAGGCCAGTGGCTCAACATCACAAGGTAACACAGGAAGAGAGAACGTGTACTTCTCCACCTCCATCTGCATCACATCCCCATGAGAAAGGAAGGAAAGCACTCCATGAGCTGGAGCATTCTCTTTTCCTCCCCTCAGTCACTGGGGCTTCTGGTCCTTGGGGCTCAGGACTGGACCCTCAGATACCGGGGCTTCCGGTCCTTGGGGGTCAGCACTGGATTGGGGCGTAGACCTTGTCATTTGATCCACTTCTCAGAATCTGGGCTCACACTGAATCACAGCACCAGAGTGAATCATGGGACTGTAGATCACTGCCTCTGTATGCCAATTTCCATCACAAGCTTCACCCTTTACCCCCAAACCACATGGATATATACAAAACAGGTTGATTCTATGAAGAATTCAAACATAGATGCTTTCCTTACATGATAGACAAAAATGATCTTAAACGGGCCACAGATCTACAGTAAGAACTAGCAGTTATAAAATCTTAGGAGGAAATGGGAAAATCTTTACTGCTTTAGATTTGGTTGATTTCATTGAAAAGCAACCAAGAAAAAGAAAATATATTGGTTCTCATCAATATGTAACTATGGGGGTCAAAGGATACTGTGAAGAGAGAAAATCACATCCTACAGAACAGGGGCTAATGTTTGCAAGTCATTAATGTGCACACAATTTCACAGGGTAAAGCTTTCCTAGAGAATGGATCCTTCAAAAGTACCAAACACTGGTGACAAAGAATAGAAAAAAACCCTGCACAGTAGTCGCAGCTAGATGCTGATAAACCGATGGGACCCCACAGAAAGAAAAGGTGAGAAAATCCACTGTGGAGTTAGGAAGTCAAGATATGAAAACAGAGAACAGAAGGTTTACCGTCCGTGGAGCCTGTAATAGGCGAGCTGAAGCGCAAGCTGAATAAAGGTGTCAGGGTGCAATGCCTCCTTCTTGGCGAGCCTTTTGCCGAAAGATGTGAAAGTATATCCTGTGACCTGCAGATCAGACGCCTGGCAAAGATAAACAGGAGCAGTGAGAAATCACGGGGCGGGGGAGTTCAAAGAGGATCACATGATTATTTGCATTAATCACCAGACATAAAGAATTAAAGGTATTAAGGTTATAATTTTAAAATGTTTTATGAAGTCATGCTTGGCTAATAGCCACATTTTCATATATGGCAGCTAACAGAGAAAACATTACTCCTCTAGAAGAAAAACTAAAACCTACCGCTTTGAGGTGTTGGGCTTTGGCTTGGTAGATCTCATTTACTATTTTCTCATCCACAGTGAAAACCAGCTCCTCTGGAAGTGGAATATCCCGGACTTTTTCTGATCCCTGAAAATAGAGGGCTTTAAATATATCTTTGAAAACATGAGTGATGTGGGATTTCTATGCTATGAATATATTTTATTACCACTGGTTAATAAAAGGCTGCTTTGGCCTCTAGCAGGGAAGAATAAAACCAGGCAAAAAACCCAAACAGAGATATAGAAAGTGGGCAGGGTCAAAGAGACATCGTGTAGTGTTAAAGGAGACAGATGCTGGATCCTTACCTGTAAGCCACAGCCTCGTGCTGATACATAGATTAATAAAGTGGGTTAATTTATAACATAAGAGCTAGCTAGGAATATGCTAGAGTCATTGGTCAAACAGTGTTACAATTAATATAGTTTCTGTGTGATTATCTGGGTCTGGGCGGCCAGGAACAGAAAAGCATGGCGGACTTGCTCTGACATACCTTCCATCTTCCTTCATTCTCCAAGATCCTCTCATCAACATAATGGGCAATATTCACCATAACCATTGCATCAAAAGGAGCATGCTAAAATGAAAATACAAGATTTTGAGTAGTCTGTGTCAAATTAAAATCTGAGCTAGTATTTTTTACTTTCTTCACGTTTAATGAATAAGATACACCCAATTTCCAATACCTGACTTCCTAATGATGAAATAATACAATTCTTTCCTACACAATAAGAACTGTTTATTTTTCAAGACAAGGAAAAAACAAATAAGCGTTCAAAATTGAAAGCACATAGTAAAGCTCTTAGGGTTTGGGCTTTGTAACTGTAAACACAACCCAGAGAGGTTACCGGGAGTTCGAGCAGGCACACAGCCTGTGTCATGTGAAAATATTCTGAAATTATAAAAACAGTGTAGTGTTCAGGTGAGGACAGCAGACTAGGGCAGCTGAGATGAGCATGAATATCTCTAGCTAAGAGAGGACCACTAAGTAAGCAGCAGAAAGCAGTGCTGCTGTGTACGGATCTACAAGGATGCCTAAAAGCTGCGATGTTCAGCAATGGGGGGAAGATGGGCTGCATTACTCTTATTACCTATTTATCAACAATCCACCCGCTTCAGGAATAACTGCTACTTTACTATTTTTTAGGCGCCCACCATAACTCCCGGTAACCTCTCTGGGTTGTGTTTACAGTTACAAAGCCCAAACCCTAAGAGCTTTAACCATAAATATAAGGAGACTGAATCTACCCATGAGGTTCCAAGGCTAGACAGTAGCCAAGACCAGGGTAATGAGAGGATGTGTGTTTCACATAAGCCAATAAAAACCAATGAGAACTATTTCGGGACCTTTTCTGGAGCCATTGGAACAACTTGGCTATTTCCACAGGAGTCAAACAGCTAAGAGAGCTGCAGTGACCCTAAAGCTGTAACTACAGTGATCACATTGGGCAGTTTGAAATCAGCTCCAACTGCAAAACTGAGGAAATATCTTTATAACGGAAATATCTGGACACTACATCTGCATTATTCACATTTAAGAATATAACTATACCAACATCTTTTT
>LOJH01022464.1:321-16011 GCA_001685095.1 Ellobius talpinus
TGAGACAGTGTGCCTGATCTAATGGGAGCTCATCAAATCCAGCTGGACTGGGACGAATGCGCATGGGATCAAATCAGACTCTCTGAATGTGGCTGACAATGGGGGCTGACTAAGAAGCCATTGATAATGGCACTGGGACTTGTTTCTACTGCTTGTATTGGCTTTTTGGGACCCTAGTCTATTTGGATGCACAGCTTCCTAGGCCTGGATGGGGGGGCTTGGGCTTCCCACAGGGCAGGGTACCCTGCCCTCTGTTCAGGCTGGAGGGGGAGGGAGAAGAGGGAGTAAGGGAACTGGAGGGTAATGGAAGGAGGGGGGAGTGGAAATTTTTCAATGGAAAAATAAAAAAACAGAAAAAAACACGAAAAAGAGAGATTCTTACCTAAAACACTGCTAAAGGATGTATTTGAGTAAGAAAAAGATTAAAACCACTCCAAAAATAATGGAATATAGGAAGAATAGAAAAAGAATTTAAAAGCATAGTGATAAATCAAGAAGTAGTTGGGACAGTCTTAGAACTAAGTGGAAAAATTAAAATTTGGGGTTTTAAGAAAAACAACTTTGGGGTTTGTGTATTATTTAAGGGATGTCTAGATGCTAAGACTAAACTGTACATGTCACAGGAGAGACATTCCAAGGGCCACATGCTAAAAGGCAAACCAAAACCATCTTGTCTTTGGAAGAAATTCTCAAAGAAACAGTCACATATAGACCAAACAGAAGCAGGGGAATATATGGAGTATTTTGACAAACCCATAGAAACCACCAATCCCAACAGACAGACAGACAGTGGTTATGAGCATGAAATTCACAGGAGAGAGTAATATAAATGGCTAGTAGGCACGGACAGGTCCCACTCTTATTGGTTATGAAAGAGATGTATTATAATACACCAGGCTCTAGAATCACCTAGGCTGGCCAAAGCCTGCCATCATGTAAGAGACTCTCCTGAGTGCAGCATCCTGAAGAAACACAAGGCAACTCCATGTAGAGAGCTCAGGAGAGAGGCATTGCCCATCACCAGGTGGCCCAGCCATTCCCAGCTTGGGTATTGAGCACAGAACTGAAAAAGATCTCAATGGCTACAGCCTTGACCACCAGCCGACCAAGACCCCACACAAGACTCTAGCCAGCAGCCTAGCCCAGCCACAGAACCATAAGGAATACCTGTTACTTTGAGTCACTGGGTTTTGAAATGTATTGTTCTATAAATGCAGGTAACTGGTACATAGAGAAGAATCCCAAGTCTGGTTCTTTTAGGCATCCAAGAAGCAGTAGGCGCTGCAGTACTGGAGTTTAGTGAGTCACCATTGTTTATATGAATGTGATTGGCTGCGCTGGTCTACCAGCCCCTGAAAATGCAA
Organism: Ellobius talpinus; assembly: GCA_001685095.1. Taxonomy (NCBI): domain Eukaryota; kingdom Metazoa; phylum Chordata; class Mammalia; order Rodentia; family Cricetidae; genus Ellobius; species Ellobius talpinus. The sequence continues at coordinate 1,686 of LOJH01022464.1, forward strand.
ACCCGGTCAACACAGCCCTGAACCTAAGAACTCACAATGTGAATCACTTGGACCTGGCACGATTTGATGCAGCTAGGTGGGGAGGGGACGCAGATCAGAACTCAAGGGACTCAATGCTTCAAAACAGGTTCTCAACCTATGGGTCACATATCAGGTATTTACATTGTGATCCATGACAGTAGCAAAATTACAGTTATGAAGTAGCAACAAAAATAATTTTATGGTAAGAAATCACCACAGCACAAGGAACTGTATTAAGGGGTGACAGCATTCGGAAGGTTGAGAAACACTGCTTCAGAGGGAGAGCCGGGGGGATGCAGAAATTCTATTTCCATAATACTGAGTCATGTCAAACACAGGTGCTCACTGAGGGAATAAAGACCTAGACAACTGGGGACAGGGAGGATAGTTATGAGTTCTTAACTAGAAATCAAGAACTAAGCAAACTACTTTGCCTTGGCCACAGCCATTGGGTAATTTATGGGTTAATCTCAGGAGGGCACAGGTAAGAGTCTACATATTATTTCAAATGTGATTCAAACAAAATAAAGGCAAAATATAACATGTAAATTCTTTCATTTGGCACATTTCCGAAGGTGACATTTCTATAAGCGCACGCTCTCACTTGGGCTAGTGTCTGTATGAGGAGACCGCGCTTTGCACCTGGACCCCAGTACCGGCCTATAAAGCGCACCCTCCACTCCCCTCCTGTGGATGCGAACACCGAAACTTAAGGATTCTGCTCTCTGAATCAAAGTAGGAAAGCAGCAGAATTTGAGCTCAAATGATTTCCTTCTCTTTCAAGGCCACCCCTGCCTTCCAGAAGGTTCCGCAGTGATAGGGAAATGCAGCCCGAGTCTCCAGGGCTGTGAAAAGTCCCTGGGTAGCTAATGAAGCCAAGTGGGAAAGTGGGATCTGGAAGAGTTCCTAGGCCCACTTTGATGGTAGGGGTTTGAGCTTTCTTTCATGAAAAGTGCTAAGTTTATTGTGTGGGTAGCTCTAGTCGGGATTTACGTGTATAAGGGTGTCCGGATGATGCTGATGTGGTCTAGTCTAAACACTGTACTTTGACCACCATGCTTCTAATTTACTATGCTGACCTCCACCATTAAGGCACCTGTAATTGATAAAAGTAACCCGAGCCCACAGATGAGGACGAGCCTGTGGGGTTCACAGGCAGCAGCATAGGGCTGGGTTCAGCCGGGGTGGAGGTAGAAGAAAAGGACCTTTGCTGGAGTTTCTACACTGGAGACCATTTTGCACTCTTACTGAACCCTTGGCACCATCTGGAGACAGCTTTGATTTTTATAGCTGGCGTGTGAGACAATAGTGGCACCCGGTACAAAAAAAGGATAATGTTCAGACTCCCACAGGACAGTTGCATGGGACAGTTTCCTGCAATAAAGCGTCATTATGCACAAAGGCCAACGACTGATAAATGATTCCAGCCGAGAAACCTGAGCAGACTGAGCACAGTGGCTTCCTCCGGAGAACAGCGCTTGCTGCGGGTAGGAAAGAGATGAAAAGAATCGGTTCACACAATCACGAGGGCTAGCGGGGCCCAAATTTACAAATTGGAAATGGTAACCAGAACTGAAGTTCAGCCTCCAGTGCAGAGGCAATCTGCAAGGAGAATTCTCCTCTGGGGGAAACCTCTGGCTTTTTCTTAAGAATTCCATTGCCTAAATGAAGCCGGCCTTCATCTCCTGAATTAAATAGTAATAACTTCTGAAAACTACCACGGCGATCACCTAATTAGCAAAAACAGCTATGAAAGCAGAGTTTACATTTGTTTAAAAATGGAAGAAAGCGCTGAGACAGTAAAGTCTCTGTGCTAGGTGCCCAGCCCTAGGACGCTAGCAGCGTCTCCAGGGTGAAGACTTACCTTGCGCAGGCACAGTGTGGAATTGTCCTACTGTTTTCTCTCTTCTCACCCAACAGCAGTTTCTGCGATGTTTTTAAATCAATTTTTATCTCCTAGGTCAGACGCTAGGGTGCAGGATACCCAGAACTAGATAAACAAGCCAAAGATCCAGGATGTGGAGTGAGGTGCCTTGGCTCCCGGGTCCATACCCTAACCTGCCTTCCTCACACTGGAGCCAATGAACCTCTCACCAACCAGCCTCATCTCAGAAAGCGTGATTTGACTGATCTGAAAAGGCTGGTGGATGGATTTAAAAAAAAAACCTCAGAAGGTTCTAGGTACAGCTGAGTCAGGGTCCAGGTGCCACCCGATTCTCCCAAGTTGGAGTGACTCACAGCAGCCGGCAAGGCCAGGCTCGGGCCGGCTTTGTTAATTGAAGTTTTACTGGAACACAGCCTTACCTGATCGTTTACAAACCAGCTACAGTTGTGACTACACCACAGCGGCACACTTGAGTGGCTGTGGAACTAAACAGCTTATTATGGAGCGCTTTCCAGAAACAGCCAACATTCTCCATTGGGCTCTAAGTGTGGTCCTTGGTCAGCATCACCAGTATCTCCAGGGAGCTGTTGGAAACAGACTCTCCAGCATAGACCCTGAACGAGAAGCTGCGTTTTAAGTCCCAGGTGATGGACAGGCAAGGCTTGAGGAGTCCTGCACTGTGCCCATCTGGCTACTGCCACGTCCTCTAGCCTTAAAAATACATACCATAGCATACGTGTAGAGGTCAGAGGACAGCTTGCAGAAGTCGGTTCTGGCCTTCCACCGTGTGAGTTTCAGAGACTGAACTCAGGTCACCAATCTTGGTGGCAAGCGCATTTACTGGCTGAGCTCTCTCGCTGATCCCTCACTGTCGTTTCTATCTCTTTTCTTGCTCCTGGTTCGTTCTCCATTAAATCAGGTCCTCTCTGAGTTTTCCTTCCTAGCATCTTCCTATTTTTCTTCAGCACCATGCAAACCTGTGGCTGAGCATTTATTGGAGTATTTTTCTCTTTGATGTTTGTCCCTCTAGGAGACTGGAGCACGGAAAAGAGCTCTAACCTCTGTAAGTCTGGGTGGCGGTAAACACTGGCAATCCTAGTGCTTGAAGGGGGAAGGAGAGTACAAGGCCATACTTGGCTGTGTAGGGAATTTGAGACCAACCTGGGCTACAGAAGACCCCACTTGAAAAGCAAACAAAACACAAAACAGGACTGGCGAGATGGCTCAGTGGATAAAGTGTTAGGAAAGCAAAAGGACTTGAATTCAAATCTCCAACACGGTAACAGCACACAGTTGATCTCCCAGCACTGGGCGTTATGGAAATAGTAGAGCCAGGCAGATCCCAGGGGCTCACTGGCCAGTCAATTGTCACAAATGGCGAACTTCGGTTCAAGGAGAGACCTTGTCTAAAAACAAATAAGGCAGAGCAATAGGGGAGGACATCTGAAGTTGACCTCTGACCTTCACATGTGCTTACATGGGCAAGTACAACCTTAGGCACATGTGCAAACACGTGTACCATGGTTCAATCAGAGACCCTGACTCAAAAAATAAGGCAGAGCAATAGGGGAGGACATTTGAAGTTGACCTCTGACCTTCACATGTGCACACATGGGTAAGTGTACCCCTAGGCACACATGCAAACACATGTACAACATACATATGTACAACAGGCATAAACATGTACACACATACAACACACATAAACATATGCACATGTACACTGTACAATACACATGCAAAACACATAGATACACATATGCACAGATATGTACAAAACACACATTGCATATATATCTATAACACACATACAGACACACATATACACACATGCATGCACACATAATACACATACACACAAACATGTGTAACACACTTACACACAAATACAACATATGTGTACAACACACACATATAGAAGTGTAAACCACACTGACTTAGTAGTAAGTAGGAAACAACCAAAAGAGAAAAAGTAATAAACTAAGTAAGTTGTTGGGAAGCTATTAGACCAAGGGGGACAGCGCCCCGGAGGCCTGGGATGATGAGCAGGTAGGTTAGCTTTAATCCCCTCCCTCTGCATTCTAGGGCTAAATATTACTATTCAATCACACAGAAAATTTCAAGTGCTTTACGAAGCCTCTGCAGAGCAAGGATCCAATTTCACCAGCTGTTCGCTACATGAAATAGCATCTATATCAGGAATTTAATTAGAAAGCCCAGAATGTGATCCTGCCTGAGAAAGTTACATTGCAGGCAACTACTTTGTCCCCCAGAGACCAGAGGGAGCCCTGACTGAATTCTATGTTCCTCTCCCTCTTGGTGAGAGCCCTCCTAACTGTTCAAAATGCCCTTGTGGGTCTGGCAATTTTGAATGACTAACTTATTGTGTGGAGATGAAGAACCGGCGGCTCCTGGCAAGAGATCTGTAGTGTCTTTCAAAACAGGATTCATGTCAGATGGTTTCGGCTGACTTCGCTGAGGTCCTTGGTTCACATTTACCCATGGAGAGCTAACACTGATGGCCTTTTCTCAGAAGAAAACAAGCTTCGAGAAGATACGGCTGGGGAGATGGCTCGGTTGGTGAAGTGCTTGCCACAGAAGTGTTGAGAACCTAAGTTCTGGATCCCAGCACCATGGAGCAGAGGAGCTGAACTCAGCAGTATATGGCTACAATCTCAGCACTGGGCAGGTGGAGACAGGAGGTTCCCTGGAGTTCCCTGGCCAGCCTGGCTGTGCAAGTGGGTGGGGTCTAGTTTAACAAGAGACCATGTCTCAAAAAGCAAGGGGGAGTCACTGAGGAAGACATCCCAATATGGACATCTGTCCTCCACACATGCATTCACACAACACAGATGTGTGCATTCACACACACACATGCACACACAGACACACTCATGCATGCACGCACACGTGCTTGCACACACACATGCTCACATGCACATACACATAGTGAAAGCTTTTCTCAAAGTAATTGGAATAATGTTGCTATCTTCATGGCTAAACAAACTGATTATCCAAGGGGAATTTTCAGTGTGCATTTTAGTAAAACCCTCCCTCCTGCTGATAAATTCTCTCATTTAAGAGAATGAGCCTTAAAAAACTCAAATGAGAGGAGAGAGAGAGAAAGACCTGAAAGCAGAGTGTGAAGGCTCATCCTCCAGTCTACACTGAGAGGTCACAGAGTGGAGTCTCCACTGTCTACACTCCAGAGTCTATGCTGAGAGGCCCTAGGTTACCACTGCCACTTAAACCCTCCGAGACACATTTTCCCCACCTGTAAAGTGAAATAAATGTTAGTTCACATCTTTATCCAATACCTTAGCATTTGCTCTCTCATTCAAGGGAGTTCTTTACATACTGAGTGGCAGGAAGGTGCTAGGCAGAAGATGTACAATGAAGGCAAAATCATGCGTGCGCTCTGTCCTCGTGAAGCTGCAGGCAACTGAAGAAATGAGGTGTTTGTGGAGGGGGTCACTAAATATGACAGTACAGTTACGGTGCATACCATAGAGAAAGGATCCCTCTGACACCCCCAGTTAATTCATCAACAAATCTTGTAATCCATATCTTCAAAATGCATTCCAAATGCCAGTTCCCAACTACGTCCATGCCACGGATGCTTCTAGCTGGATTACGGCACCGGCTCAGCCCCAACCTAATCTGTTCTTCACAGAGACATCAATTCTTGAAGACTCTAAATCAGATCCATAAGTGCTACACGGAAGTTTCTGGTGACTTTCCATCATGCTTAGACTAAGCACAGTTCCGGAAGGCTCAGGATATCTGCTTGGTGCAGGCCCTATGGGCCCTGATCCCATCTGCCAGAACTTTCCTTCCAGCCCTCCACTCCAGCCACTCGGACTTCCGTGCTCCCTGAGCGTGCCAACATGTAGTGAGTTAGAGATCCCGGTGCACACAGGTAAGCACTGGAGAACCCAGGAAAGTTAGACACACAGGCTTGTCTCTTCACAGGAAAGAGATGTTTGCCTATCTTCCACCATAACACTGGGAAAGGATGTAGTTTATAACCTGGTGATCCTTTGCTTTCTGTAGGGCCTGGCTTTACCCAAATCTTCCAGAATATTGTGGTTTTCTTTTTAATCCCAGACCCCTTCCCCATAATTTTGAGCATCGCTTCTCAGTCCATAAACCCATCTTTATGACAGATGTCCCCTTTACTTTTCAGCAGTCTAACTAACTTCTAAGTTTTCTTAGGGCCAGGCCAGTCCTGACTCCCACGGGTGTTATGTTTACCTCAGTGATTCTCCCTAGACCCTGATCTTGAGCACTGGTTTTGAGTCAAAACACCCCTTCTTTATGGAAGAAGCCATATGTACTTTGTAAAGAGTTTCAATGTAAACACATCTTAAGCTTTGCTGTACACACTGGCCTGAGTTAATTGCCATCAGGAAACTTTTTTTCCAAAATTGTGCTGTGCTTAAATATGGCTAAAGTAAGCCATCCGGTGTCAGACTCCAGAATTTTGGCCCAGCACTGGCTAACAAAGTTGGGTTGAAATGAGTTTCATTCTTACCTCACCAAGATCATTTCCCTCCCAGTCATGATCTTGAAGGGACCCCACACACACAAACGCACCTGGATAGGGCCCCAGATAGCTTCATTTGCTGCCATATTCTCTCAGAGATGTTGAGATATTGATACTTTGATCTCTGTCAAATGTCACCTTTCCAGAGAGTCCTTCCTGCTCACCTAGAATCACCTCCCCAACCCATAGCATCAATTACCAGCCCCTTTACCTAGAGGGGGTGTTTAATTCCACTTGGGAGTTATTGATTGACTTCTCTGCCATTTGTTTCGTATCTGGAAGCATGACTTAGTTCATATCCTTTTCAAACAGCTTTAATAGACTTTGGACATAAAAGGATGCTGAATAACGTTTAATTTACTGTTTATTCTAAACTGGGATGATGTAAGTCCTGACACGATAAGAATTATTTATTCCAGAGAGATCTGGGAAGGCTTGCTTGGAGGAGAACACAATGGCTGGAGCTTACCAGGGCCAAGAGGAGTGTGGTATTGGCTGGGGAGCAGAGATTGCTCAAACAAAGGCTCCGGGGTGGGAAGGAAAACTGGAGAGTCAGGAAGTTGGAAGATGAGCAGGGGTAAAGTGTTTCTGTGTGAGCATTGGAAACTAAGTTCGATTCTCAGAGACCTTGCAAAAATAAAACAAACAAACAAAAGACCTGGGCACTGTGGCCTGCACTTGTAATTGCAGGGCTAGGAAGGAGATGGGAAGATCCCTGGGGCTTGCTGGACAGACAGTCTAGCCTTCTTGCCAAACTGTAAGCCAATGGTAGATGGGTCCATAGAAAAACAAAGAATGATGCACAGCTCCTAAGACAATACTCAAGGATGTCATTTCTCCTCCATACACACATACATACACTAGGTACAGCTGAACACACATTCATACACATATACACACACACACAGGCACAGACACAGACACACAGACACACACACACACACGAGGGTGGGGTTATAAAAAGATCATCAACATGAGCAGAACATAGAGAAAGGTGACAGACTTTTTATTGCTGTGGTAAAACACCATGACCAAAAACAACGTAGGGAAGAAAGCGTTTGTTTTGCTTTAACTTCCAGTTAATACTCCATCACTGAGAGAAGTCAGGGCAAGAACCTGAGGGCAGGAACTGATGCAGTGACTCTGGAGCAATGCTCTTCACTAGCTTGCTTCTCATGGATTGCTCAGCCATTCTTACACACCCTCAGACAACTAGCCCAGCAGCGGCACTGCTCACTGAGATGCCCCCCATCAATCAGCAATCAAGAAAACGCATGATTGTCTTCCCTGCAGGCCAATCAGGTGCCAGCATTTTCTCACCTAAGGTTCTTTCTTCAAGAATGACTCTATGTGGGTCAAGTTGACACAAAATTGGCCAGCACAGCCCTGAATGAAACCAGATACAAGGAAGTGGCCAGACTGTTAATGGCTGTACAGACCCATTCATGATTTGGGTCTTTATTCCTAGGCTATGAAAGGATTTTAACTTGGGGGCGTTAGGGAAATAACCAATCATTTTTACTTACTAAAAAACATTCGAAAAGATTTGTTAAGTCCCTGTTTTAAGCCATAAAGTAAAATGAGAAAAGATTTCTGAAAATATTACCCATAGTCAATTTCAGTGGCAGAGATTCAAGCCACCAAGGCTTTCACCCCCAGTGCTGGGGAATCAAACCCAGGCCCTTGCACACGAGTGCAAGTGCTCTACCTCTGAGCCACATCCCCAGCCCTGTGCTGCCAAGTTCTGCGGCTTCTCACTCAACACCAACCAGTTCTAAACTTTGACTAAGTTGATCATTCTCTCTTTCTTTTCTCTTCTACAAAAACAAGCAAATTAAAAACAAAACAAAACAAAACAAAAACCCACTAATTGAAAGCTTCCCCTTACCATGAAAGAATGAGGTCTGTCTGAACGACTCTTTCACTTGTGTCAGAAAGTAAACTCCTGTCAGCATAAAGCTTCCAGGCTTCTGAGGCTTGCGTTTTCCACTGTTCCCTTCTGGGTAGACAAGCAGCGGTCAAGGCTGGTGTCTGGCTGCCTCCTGAATTCAAATCTTCCCCATGACCAGCTGTGCTCTTGAGAAAAGATTGAGACCCTAACATATATATCATTAATCATCAATTAACCTGGTTTTCTTTATTTGGAAGTGAGGGCTAATGTTGGTACATGTAGTTCCTTATAGGCTCTGAGTTCACTGACAGAAACTCCACGGGTTAAAGACTCCAACATCCCCTTTGTGAAGATCTAAAGACCCCCAACTCTTCTCCTAATGCCAGTCCCAGTCACCCCTCTCACTGAAACTCTCAGCAAACTGTCTTTCCAGTGGGGAGTTCAGTAGGTACAGGGGCTGGGGCAGCACAGGTGCCCTCTGCACACCTGGTGCACTGCCCAGCTCAGCGCCCCTCCCTGCTGCTTCAGCTGACCAACGTGGCTGCAGAGCAACTACATCTACAGCAGCTTTTTCCGTAGGAAAGGCACAGCGACTGAGAAGATGGGCCCGTGGATAAGATGCTCGCCATGCAAACAGGAGTGAGGTTTAGAGCCCCCGGTACCTGTGTAAAAGCTGAGCAGGCAATAGCATAGCTGTAACCCCAGAACTCAGGGAACAGAGACAAGGGATCCCTAATAAACTGGCTAGCTGAGACTCGACAAAGAGGTGAGCTTTGGGTTAAGAAGAAGCCCCCCACCTTAATAAATAAAGAGGAGAAAAATTGAGGACACTCGATGTCAACTTCAGGCCCCTACACACATGTACATGTATACTCATACATCCATATGTCTATATACATACAAGCACACATATCTATACACACCCCACACATATACACATGCAATAAGAAAGAAGAGGGAAAAGACTGGTGGAAAGGTCTGCTGAAGCCCCAAGGAAGAAGTCAGTTAACAGATAAATGGACCCTTCAGGCTTGGGGAGTGAGGGAGCAATCATTTAAAGTCTTTTACACCACAGAATGAATATTTGTGGATTTATCTAGTCAGGTCTATCTGAGAAAATGGTGTGAGAACCTTATATAAACATCATTAATCATTAATTTACCTATTTTAAGAACTGTTCATTGCAAGTGATTTGTGTCCCATAATTATTGGGATATGACCATGGGGAGTTTGCAAAGTTTGTGTGTCCAGTTTGAATACAGTCCTGTTATGGCTCCTAAGTAAGTGAACCAAGGCAGCAACTTGCTGAATATACTAAAAGTCCCCAGAGCCTGACACTTCCCTACAGGGCCATTATCTCAATTTCCACAATTATGTACTGGGCTGCCTACTACACAGATCAGAGATGTGTTCTTTTTTCCTTCCTCACCCAGTGGTTCAAGTCTTGGAATCTATTCACTGTGTGTCCCCAGGCAGTAAAATCACCTGCAAATGTACCTAACATTTTAGGAGCCCCCTGGTAACAGTTCCCTGGAGGCCCAACAATTAGATACTTAATGGCCCCACTTCAGGATGATGACAGTAATCTGGGAGAAGAGGGAAAGCCAGGCAGTGTTCTCAGGGGGAGGAGTTTAGTGAGGCAAAAACTCTCAGAAAAGCTCTGTTCCTGGCTCTGAGTCAGGGAATACAGAAGCTGACAGCTGGGAGGAAGGCTCATTTGGAGGAAACTGGGGAAGAGTTATGGGAGGCCTGGCTTCCCTGAAAACCCACACTGGGCTCGAAAAGACATCAGAAAAGCCATGTATTTTAGCTGGGTTATCAACGCCTTTCTGTCTCTGGGCTTCATCCAGAAGTACTAACTCTATCAACATGGGGCTTCAGCTTCCACCTCCACCCCATCTCAAAATGTCACAGGACCAACTCAAGCATCCTTCTACCGCCAAAGGAACTATTATTAAGCACCAAATGTGTGCCGAACCCACAACCCATAATTTCATCAAATCCTCTCAGTCTTCTGGCTTGGGTATTGTTCCCATTCGTCAATGGGAAAGTCAAAGGTCAAAGAGCATCTTAGTCTCCAATATTTGTCAGGTCTTAAAGAACCAAATATAACTTGTTTATTTATCCACCGATGTTGGCTGAGCATTTACGAAGTGATGGGCACTGGCCTGGAGAACACACACACACAAACACACACACACACACACACACATCAAAGAAATCAGTTTACAGGAGAGCAAACTGATTAAGAAGGACTAGGGCACTGTACTTATTCCCGGTAGAGGGAGGCCAGGAATGAGCATAGCTAGTACTTATACTCCACATGGATGGAAGCAGTTAGCCAGGCCTTAGAGCCTGGAGAACAACACTGTCCAAAGGAGAGGACATTCCAGGTGCAAATGCAGGAAGCGGGAGAGAGTAAAGTCTCCCTACAAACCTGGAGGAAGGCAATGGAGGCATCGACTCAGGAAGGGTGAATTCAAGTCAGGTGAGTGGTTCTCAACATTCCTAACACTGGGACCCTCTAATATGAGCCTCATGTTGTGGTGGCCCCCCAAATCATAAAATTATTTTTCTTGTTACTTCATAGCTGTAATCTTGCTACTGTTAAGAGGCATAATGTAAATATCTGTGTTTTCTGATGCTCTTAGGTGACCCCTGTGAAAGGGTTGTTCAGCCCCCAAAAGGGTCAAGGACCCACAGGTTTGACCCGCTGGGTTAGGTGGTGGGAAGAATTTTAGCCAGAATTGGGATAGGTTTTATCCAAAGCCACTGGGACATTCTAAGCAGAGGAAAGTGTATGCAGGTGATTTTAGGAAGATACCCTGGCTTGAAATTCAGAGGCTGGAGTTAGAGAAGCAGAATCTGAGAATGGTGGAGAGGTTGGCCAGGAAGAAGGTGTTAGGCAAGCGAGAGAGAAGGCACTGTTGGAACTGGGAGCCACTATACAAGGGACAAGGGAGGGTTTGTAAAGATCACTGGGATCAAATTAAACGGTTAGGGATTGGAAACTGATCGAGTGGGATAATTCATGAGGCCGGGGGAGAGGGCAGGACTGCAAGGCTACTCCGAGACTTTCTGGGAGGCCCCTGGGTTGTGCCATTCATAGAAGTAGGGAAGGAGTTGGATACTGTATGGGGCTTGTTGGGCTTGCAGCGCGTATGGGTCAAGCTCCTTGTGGGCAGTCACAGAACTGGAGCTGAGTGCTCAGGAGTCTGGCCTGAGGGCGAAGACTGGGAAGTCGTTGCTTAGCAACATCGATACCCACGGAGGTGCCTGGAACACCTTGAGAGCATGCGCAGGGCCAGCCTCGCCTTCAGGAGCACCCCCGAGCTACTCCATGAGCAGTACAGTGTTTTGTGCTGTTTCTCTAATTATGGGCTTGCAGCAAGCTCCCCTCTGCTTTGAGATCATGCTGAATCCTCACTGCTTCCCTCCATGTCCCATAACACAGTTTCCGAAACACCGATGGTAATTCAGGAGCAAATCAGAACTAAGAAACCAACCATGTCAGGCACAAGTAGAAGAGCTTTAGCTAGGCACAGAATTCTGTTCTCTAGTGTGAAAAGCAAGAGTTCCATTCTTAATATTTGGCTCCAATGCCATTGAAATTATGATCATAGATAAGTATATTTAAGCTAGCTAAATTACATCATCTGCTCTGTGCACCGAAATAGAAGCAACAGTTTCCTCAAAAGCAGACCCTGGACAAGAAAGGTTTGCTTTATGTTTCTGTGATAAAACACTCTGATCAGAAGCAACTTAGAGACTGATGGGGTTGATTTAGTTTATATTTCCAGATCATAGTTCATCATTGAAGGAAGTCAGGGCAGGCACCAAAGAATGAACCACGGAGGAACAATTGCTTACTGGTTTGGTCCCTGACTTATGCTCAGATAGCTTTCCTTATACAGTCCAAGCCCACCTGCCTAGGGATTGGTGACGCCTCCAGTGGGACTGGGTCCTTCCACATCATTCATAAGTAAAAATAATCTCTCAGAGAGACAGCCTAAGGCCAATCCAATTAAGACAATTCTTCAACTGAGGTCATTCTAGATTGTGTTCACATTGACAATAAAAATGAGCCAGGATACTGGGTTATTTGGAAAGTGACTCTTAGAAGCATGAAAGCAGGGAAAGGAGACAGAGGAGGGAAGGAAACCAATGTTAATGTACAAGTAATCTGCCACTATGTGCACCTGGAACTGGTCCCTTGGCCACCTGAGAAAAATGGATAGGTCAGACCTCAGGAGTTGTTCATAAAGATGGGGTATTTCCTCATCAACTTTAACCTGATGTAAGTACTGCTTTACTCCCAGGGCTCTTAATTCCCCAACAGTACCCCACATGAGTCAGAGAGATCCCTGAGGCTGAGACAACTCTCAGGCAGAACCACAGGGCTGCAGATAAGAAGGTGGCAGAATGTGTTGGGTGTGAACGAAGAGAGAACATGGTTGAGACTCTGCCATCATCTGCCAGCCAGGAGAGCAGGGTTCCATGGACCCTGAGGTCTGGACCCTGCTTGAAAGCTTTCTGTCTTAGCATTCTAAATCCTAACTACTCCAGAGAGAATGCAGAAGGAAATGGATCACACGCTCACTTGTACATGCTAGCTTGGGGTGAGGCGGAAGTACGAAAAGTTGTTTGTGGACCATTTGATGCTCCAAATGATTTTTGTCCACACTAGACAATAATGATCCAATATGATACCTTGCTATGAGCTTCAAAGTTCAGTTGTATTTGGATCCACATGATGGAGACTTTGGGTCAGAATTGCTTGCCAAACATTAATCAAGCTGTTTGATTAGCTTATGATTTTTCAAGCCAACACAAATGCCTTTGTCAACTAATTCTGGCAAAACTGTCTCCCGTCTAAAGTTAGAGCGCATATAGTACTAACTAACAGCCCATCTGCACACTTTAGAGTCAAAGCGGAATCCAGAGCCTTAACCATAAATGGTTAAATTACTGAGTGTATATTTAACACCTCGTAAGCCAAAGAGAATTTTGAGGTCCACGTTCATTACACTAAATCCGTTTTTATGTTGTATTTTTCTTCTCTTTCTTTTACCATTCAAGCATTTGGAGAAAAACTGTGTTCTCAGTGCCAAAAGTAAAGCAGAAAATTTCCACAAACTTATTAGTTGGAACCGGAAAAAAATACTTAACTCTTAGCATCATCTTAGCTGATCAAGATAATACGCAAAGGTGGGGTTCAGAGTTATGATAGACCAGCTGCTTCTTGCTTGGGCAAGATCGGCCTTCAGCAGCAGGGCCATGAATGGTGTTGATATGGCTTCCTTTATCCTGCATAAGATTCTTCATGCTGATAGATTTTTTGATTGTACAGCTTAAGGATTTCCAGAGCCTCATGAAGGTTTGTACATTACTGAATTGTCTAACAGCATCTGTCCCAGCTTTCAAGGAAACACACCCCAGCCAGAACTTTGAAATCCTAACAGTCATTTATTTACTAAATATTTATTGGCTACCTATTAAGTGACAGGTCCTGTGGGAAAAATTAGGGATACGGAAAGCACAGGACATATTTTCCTTTGGCATATGGCTTGTGTTGGCTAAACAGTGTCCATTTCTGCCCTGGGGTATCTCTTCCAAATTCCCATGCCAGGACTGTGAGCTCACTCCAAGACCAGATTTAGAAGGAGGGTGAGAACCAGGAGAGCGACCGAGGGAGGCAGAGACTACTATTTCTTCATTAAGTGTGCCTGTTAACTAGCCACTATGTGGCAAAGGATCTCTGCAGCTTTGCTCTCTTCCCCTTGAAAAGCTTGGGTTCCTATGGAAGAGTGCTTTAAAATCTAAAAAGGCAGGTGAACGTTATGGTGTTTTTTGTTTTTTTTTAATGTACTCTAACACTTTGCACCTCAATAGACATTCTGAATGTTGCTGTTATACTCCACACTTAGGGGAGAATTTTATCTATCTATCTATCTATCTATCTATCTATCTATCTATCTATCTA
>LOJH01022466.1:0-18517 GCA_001685095.1 Ellobius talpinus
CACCATCCACTCCTCCACTTCTATTCAGAAAAGAGGTGATATCCTCCCATGGATATCAACCAAACATGCCATGTCAAGTTTCAGTAAGACTAGGCACCTCCCCATATATTAAGGCTGGACAAGGCAACTCAATATAAGGATGACGTGTAGGGTCCCAAAAGTTGGAAAATGAGTCAGAGACAGCCCTTGTTCCAACTGTTAGTAGTCCCACAAAAAGACCAAGCTACACAACTGTCACATATACGCAGAGGGCATAGAACAGTCCCATGCAAGCTCCCTGGTTGTCAGTTCAGTCTCTGTGAGCCCCTGTGAGCCCCTATGAGCCCAGGTTAGTTGATTCTGTAGGTTTTCTTGTAGTGTCTTTGACCTCTCTGGCTCCTGCAATCCTTCCTCCCTCTTGGGCACAGGATTCCCCGAGGTCTGCCTAATGTTTGGCATCTGTTTCCAGCAATTGCTGAGTGATGTCTTTCTGACGACCATTGGGCTAGACACCAATCTATGAGTATAGCTGAATATTGTTAGGCATCATTACATTGGCATATTTTGCCATTCATGTTTGGTTCTACCCTAGGTCTCCAGGCTATCCAGTCTCTGGATCCTGGCGCTCCAGACAGTGTCAGGGGTGGGCTCACTCTGGTGGCATAGGTCTCACTCTAGACCAGTCATTGGTTGGCCACTCCCAAAAATCTCTGTATCACCCCTTACCCCAGCATGTCCCATAGGTAGGACAGACTGTAGATTGAAAGTTATGTGACTGGGTTGGTGTCCCAGTCACTCCACTGGAAGCCTTGCCTGATCACGGGAGATGTACAGTTCAGGCTACATATCCCTTATTGCTAGGAGTCTTAGCTTGTATATCCTTGTATACAAGGTCACCCTTGTAGATCCTGGTAGTTTCCCTTGCACTGGGTTTCTACCTCACCCCGAAATGCTCCCCTTTGCCAGTTGTCTCTTTCTGTGCTCTCAATGCCTATCCTATCCTAGGCATTGGACGCAGGTGTTTATACAGAGGGGTACAAGAAAGGGTGTCGTAAGTTCATAGAACAGTCAGGGAAGTTCTAGCAACAGGAGTGAAGATTGAACTGGAAACCAGTGTTCCTCGGACAAACAAGGTCTGAGAGAGGCTTTCACGGAAGAGGAAACAGTGTCTAAAAAGCAGTAGATGGGGATAACGTGGGGAGAGCTCAGGGATTGGCACACATTTAAAGTGCCTAGGTTGGAAGAAGCATGTAAGAGTCAATGGAAAAGCATTACGGGGTGTGTGTGTGTATGGTGTGTGTGTATGCTCACGCATGCATGTATGCACATGCATGTAGGAAAAGCAAGGATATAATCAAGTTTGAACTGTGTAAAGATCAGTTTACATTAATTGATAGGGGAAGATGGTTGGGTCAGGAGCATCAATGAGAAAGAGTTTAAACTGTCCATTTAAGAGATGATGACGATAAAGACTCAATAAAACAATAGAAGTAGGATTTAGAGGAGAATAAAAATTTGGAGATATTTTAGAAGTCTTTGGCAAACTTAGTGACAGATCATGCATCATAGAACTTTATAATTTATGGCAATTGTATTTATGAAATATAATTTTTTTCAGAATGCTTTGAAACTTCTAATATCCCAGGCTTGTAGTGTTAAAAAGAGTGGCCACTAGCCAAATGTCACTGATGACTACTTGATATGTGAAGGACACAAAATTAAGATGTTTCCTTTGCAAACTAATCACCACACTTAGAAAACACAGTAGGAGCATATAATCACATTAGTAACCTTACATTAACTATATATTAGCATCTTAGAGTATCCTGAGTTACGTAAAATATGAAGTAAGAATTGCTATCATTCTCATCACTTCTGGGCTTCTGGGAAGCTTAAAACTGTGTATGTGGTTGCCATTCAATTGCTTTTGAATGACACTGATGTATCCTGCTAAGCATCTTTACAAGTTTGTCAATTTTCAAAGAGCTATAAAAAGTGAAGAAAAAGTCTCATATCACTGAATAGAAAATGAGAAAAATACAACAACATTAGAAGGTGGCAAAGAGTTGACACATTGAATACATCATAAGTGGCCATAATTTTATTGGCTACTTTTTAAAATGTGCTCTGGTTTTGGTTTTGGCCATATAGTCGCTGCTGTTGAATGTTTTCTTCCTTAGTGGAGAATATTCTTTAACAGTGGCACAAGGTCCAAGTACAAAGAAGAGAATTAAGTAATGTGAACTCCAAGTTCAGGAATGAAATTTACCAACCAGTGTTTTCCAGTTCTGCTTGCGACTTGAGGAATCTGGCTCCTTCCTTCACAGGAATCACCCAGTTCCAAGGCAGCTATCTCCACACCTGGGAATACAAGCACCCAGGCAACTTGGAGGGGAAGAGAGTGGTCGTGGTTGGCATTGGGAATTCTGGAGCAGATGTGGCAAGCGAGATCAGTCGCGTCGCTGAACAGGTTTGGCGTCAATTCTGCTCTTCGGTGTAACCTTGATACCTGTAGAGAATTGTGAGTCTAGACTTTCTCTGGCTTTAGCAGTGATGTTCCCATTTGAACTGCAAGGGCGTGCTTTTCTGGGGACTAAATATGCATAAGAGAATAAAGAATTCCAAAGTGGCGCTACTCTGAGACCATAATGCACTGGAGTCATGGAAGTAACAATCTAACTCGAGTCAGGTAACTTAGAATTAGCTACAGGTAGCTATATGGGAAATTTCAAAGTGAAGTGAATCTTACAGAAGACACTCTTCTCGTATTGGAAATGAAGTTTAAAGAGCAATGAATATACACAAATCTGAGCATTTAAAATATATTCTTGATGTGTGTGTGAAGTTGTTAAGAAAAAGGGAAAAATTCCACAGACTCCACTGAACTACGAACAAATAAAAAGTAGGGGAAGAGGAACAGTTGTTCTGTAGTGAGTGTTGCTGAGTATGGAATTCTCAATTAACTTTCTTATTTTGATTCATACTTTATCGGAAAAATACAAGATTTTCAATACTGAACATTTCTTGTAAAGGACTCATGTCATGATTCTGGGGCACATGAGCCACAGATCTCCATGACAACGGCATCGCTCTAATGATTATAGCATCAATAAAAAAAAACTTCTTTTCAAGATTTTGTTAAGTCAAGCAAAATAGAGCAAACTACTTATCAAAACATACCTTCCCTTCTTTTTCATTGCAAACATTTTGTTTATGATTTTCCAGTTGTGAAAGTGAGAAAACTCCAGTGTGGATTTCTGTACCTGACGTGTTTCGATCCTAGATGCCACATTTCCATGTTTCTCCCTCACTTTGAAAGTTCACCTGAAAGAACTTAACACGGGATCTGAATACAAACTAGCACTCAACTTAATAACCTATTATGTTGTAGGTTTTTCCCCATATTTGGGGACTTCAGATACTCCAGACATCTAACAAAGCTGGAGCAAATATCACAGGGAAATAAGGCTCATGACATACGCTAAATTAACTGAAATGACTTCCAGTAATTGGATTAAAGTAGGGCAACGAAAAGAAGCTGACTAGGTGGACAAGGCAATATGAGGAGTTAATTCCATTCCCTTGACAGCTAAACACTCCAAAGATCTGAGACCAGAGTGATTAGCAGCTAAATACTTACTAGGCAACCACTCCTCTCTTGAAGGTTTTCCTCAGCACAAGACGAGGGGCGTGGATATGGAACCGAGTTTGGGATCACGGGAATCCTATGGATGCCACGCTCTTCACTCGTTATAATAGAGCTGTCCAAAAGATCTCCCCCAAATTCCTGATCAACAGGCAGATAGAGAACAAGTTAAACTTGAGGTTTAACCACGCCAATTATGGACTGAAGCCTCAGCACAGGTAATATTTGGAATTTTAAGTAAACAATATCTTTAAGCTATTGAACTAAGTCTCTAAGTACAAGAAGGGGACAGTGATATCATTCATTTCTCAGGGCATTTGTTTTTATGGCAAATATCCAAATTATTCCCTTCCTACTGAGGGTTCTTTGTTTTCCCACCAAGGTACACAAAAAGTTGTGCAGAGTGGGGAAGTAGAGACTTTAAAACTTGTCTTACTTGAAATTCGTAAAAGGTGGCTTTGTCACATTCTCCTGCTTTCTTGCCATCATGTGTCGACTACTTCATGTTCACTCTCTAAATTAAAAACTCTGATTCCATGCTTACCTTCAAAGCCATCATCAGCCAGAACAGTTCATTATCCACATATAACAACCTCGAGGCCTTTGATCTCTTCACCTGACCTGTCTTTCTGTCCTATCCCTTTTGCCTGACCCCTAGCCTCAGTCACCCTAGTCCTAACCACTGAAAACTGCAATGTTTATAGACATCTTTCCAAAACTCATTCTGTACTTGAGAATTCTTAGCTTTATTTCTCTCATCTCATTCAACACTAGCCAGTTCTCAGGCCCAATCTTGTCCACCATTCCATGTCTTCCTTCTCTAATTCTTCCACGTTCATGGCTACTTTTCCTCTATTTTTTTCTTCTTTCTTCCAAAAGACATCTAAGACTTGATGTTGCTATGTGTTCACTCTCGGTCCTATTTTCTTTTCATCCTAAGTAGCTCCCTGTATTGAAGTTTCAAATCCTATAGCTGGAGAGTTGGCTCAGGGGGTAAGGGCTCCTACTCCCAACCCTGATGACCTGAATTTCATCCTCAGGATCCACACGATGGAAAGAAAGAACTGACTCTCACAAGTTACTCTCTGACCTCTGTAAACAGAGACTGATTGTTCATTTCCCAGTCACCCAGACCTGGAAAATCACACAGAAACTATATTAATTACAACACTGCTTGACCAATAGCTGAGGCATATCCCTGGCTAGCTCATATCTTAAATTGACCCATTTCTGTTAATCTGTGTATCGCCACAAGGCTTTGGCCTACCAGTAAAGGTTCTGGGCATTTTTCCCCTTCAGCAACTACATGTTGTTTCAGCTTGTTCTCTCTGTATATCTCTGTTCAGATTTCCTTCCTGGCTTTGCTCTGCTAAGCTATTGGCCAAAGCAGTTTTATTCATTAACCAATGTTAATAAAACATATTCACAGCCTGCAGAGGGGAATCCCACATCAGACCTCCACACATGTACTGTGGCACACTTGATGTGCACACATACACATAAGTAAATAAATGTAAATTTTTAAAATCCCAGGAAAAAAATATAATAAAAGTTTAAATTAATGAAAACAGAAAATCATTATTAAGAGATACCTAGAAGAAATTATGCATAGTTGTTTATCCAAACTTAGGTCAGATTATGACTACAGGTTTCTTTTTATAGATAAAGTATCCACAATCTATGAAATATGTTTAATAATATTACTTTTGTGTCAATGTACCCTGGGACTGTGATTCCCTACAGCTAATTCATAGCTCAAACCTTAAACTGAAATTTACGAAAGGTCTCACTGTCTCTGATCACAAACATTCTCATTGAAGATTCATTCTTTAGATCTTTAAAATTATTAGCAAGTAGGGCTAGAAGGATAGTTCAGAAAATAAAGACACTTGCCACCAAGCCTGACAACCTGGACCTGGAACCCACATGGTAGAAAGAGAGAATCAACTTCCACACATTGTCCTCTGACCTCTACATCCTTGCATGCACACACACATGCACACTCACACATAAATAAGCAAATAAATATAATTAATCAATAAATGCATGAAAATATTAACAACTAATTAATGTCAATCTAGTTTACATAGTATCAAGATTAATAAATACATCAAAATTAACATACTTTGTAGTGCACACCTTTAGTTCAATCACTTAGGAGGCAGAAACAAACAGAACTCTGTGACATCTGTGAGTACAAGAGCAACCTGAGCTACAAAATGAGGTCCAGGTCAGTCAGGAATGCATAGTACATTTCTCTCTCGATAAACAACACATTTTATTCTTTGTAAAAATATTATTATCTAAAGGTAATTAGTCTGCACTAGCAAATCTAATATGGTGTTGCATCATTATTAGTGCTCTACCAATAGGAAAGTGAGATCAAACTGTTTTATGGTTTGTCCAAGGCCTCGTAGGGGGTAAGAGACTGAGCAAATATCGAGGCTCAGTACTGAATCAGAAAATCAGATCTTTACTAATGAACTACATTGCCTTCTGAGGATGCTGAAAAGCAGAATAAAAATGGTTTAAGCTATGCAACCATATCCAGAGCTTTTGCATATACTACATTTTAATTAAGAAGTTGTATATTCATCTCTCGATACACAGGATTCTTGACCACCGAACGGTTCTTAATGATGACCTGCCAAATCGCATCATTACTGGAAAAGTGCAGATAAAACCAAACGTGAAAGAGTTCACCTCAACATCGGTCATCTTTGAGGATGGAACTGAGGAGAGCATAGATGTTGTCATCTTTGCCACGGGCTACACTTTGTCCTTCCCTTTCTTGCACGACGAACCAACAGTCGTGGACAGCCAGTACTCCATGTTTAAATTTGTATTCCCTCCTGGGTTAGAGAAGCCAACTCTAGCTTTCATTGGCATCATCCAGCCAGCTGGTGCCATCATCCCTACATCAGAGCTCCAAAGCCGATGGGTTGTGCAAGTGTTCACCGGTATGTACTGATCTCCCATGATTACAGTATGTTCCAAATGCTCTGTGATTTAAGAGTCACTCAGCGGTCTTCTATTTCGTTGATCTCTCTCATTATATAAAATTATCTGAAATTTGAGCATTAAAAATGAACTACTATAGCTAGGCGGTAATAGCAGAGACAGGTGGATCCCTGTGAGTTTTAAGCCAGCCTGATCTACAGAGTGAGTTTCAGGACAACCAAAGCTACACAGAGAAACCCTGTCTTGAAAAACAAATAAACACACAAACAAATAAATAAATGAAATAACTTTGGGTTCTTCTGAAGGTTTATATTTCATTTTTAAGAAAATTCTACTAAAAATGAAAACGCCCAAACAGTAAAAATTACAAAAGCAAAAAAATTCTAATGAGGTTATATTTTAATACAACTGTCTATTCATTTACTGCTTCTCAGCAGAAAACCAACTTAGGACGAGGTTTACGGAAACATACATTGACTACAGTTAAAAATCAAACAAGGAACAAACCACATAGGACACATCTCAGAAGTGTAGTGAAGCCATTTTATATTCTTCCTTTGCGCAAATAGAATCGTAGATTATGAGAATATTTGGGACAGGCAAGTTCAAGCAGATAGTGGAGTGATGGGGGAGGAAAAGGTGGGTGGGGAAAGGGTTGGCCGAAATGAAGTGTGCAGGAATAAGCGAAATGGGAGCCTATGATCAGCAACACAAGAAAAAGTATAGTAAGGTTGCAGTAGAGCACGGAAGAACGGGAGGAGGAATGCTGGGAGATGTGCCCTGTGTGGTGTGTGGCTTCTTTCTCTCACAATCGTGTGAACTGAACCCTCATTTTACTGCCATTTTCTTCACTTAGTACATAGCACTCCATACTCTTTTCTACTCAATATATGCATATGGACATATGGACAGACATATCTACAACACTTTTGTATTAATGGCCACTTCGAATTGTTATAAACAGTAATGTCTGGACAAGCCTGCACGTGTATTTTATTGAGTGTGTGTCACCTTTCCATTTGGTATATTTGTAGGAGAGTGATGTTTCCCAAGGTGTGCATGTGTGTCCGGCAGTGACTGAAGGTCCCACACAACATGTCAGTCCTCCAGCTCTGCCCCTTTCACGCTCTGCATGCTTGTGTTTGAAATGGATTTTGAAATTTTTGAGGGTGCTTGTGCCTAGGCCACATTTTTGCAATCGGTGAAGCACCAAGCAGATAGTCTATAAGCAGCATGCTTACCACTATTGGTCCCGCCTCCCTAGTGTTATTTAAGATTCTGTTTGCTGAATCTTCCTTGTCCCTGACACATTTACACATACAGAATTTCCATCTGCAATTACTTGCTCTCCTTTCAAAATGTAGTTATTGCTGTTGGAGACATTTTCCGTCAGTGCATACTTTCAGGAATGCACTATGAAAACTAAGAGATGTTCTTTACTCAAAAGACAGAAAAATTGCATTTGGGATGTAAACTCAATGCTAAGCAACATTCAGATAAGAGAAACTTTGAGTCAGGTTCCAATATAGCTTGGGAATCTTTGGAAGGCTACAAGACATGGTAAGGGTCCTTCATAGTATTCAGGGATGTTAAGTGTACATTTAAACTAAGAAAAGTTTAACCATCTATTTATCTTAAAGGGAAAGCTGATCTCCCTAACTGACATCCTGGGCATGATGGTGGAAAGGATATTCTCTTCCTTTGAAATTCTTTACACATAAGACTTTGATTAGAAATTGTATAGAGGCCCGATGATTCTATTCTATTTCAAAACCGTTCTTTTTGTTTATTTATGTGCCTCGGTTCTCATGTCAACCCTCCAACGTCTATATCCTGTTTTCTCAGGACGGAAAAAGTTGCCCTCAAAGAAAGACATGGTGGCTGACATCAACAAAAAGAGACGGAAAATGACCAAAGAGTAAGAAACCTAATTTTTTGTTAAAATAGACAAAACCTGTTCAGGGGGTGATATATGATTTTGTTTTCTTTTTTCATAGTTTGCACCTACATGAGCCCTAACAAGATAATCTTAGTTCAGTGAGATCATGTTGAGTTTTTTAAAACATGGGTCTGATTGTAAAATGTAAATCAGATGTGACGTATTAAATAACCACTGAACACTGTGTCTGCATGATGAGGAGAATGCAATTCTTATTTCCCACTATGGAAAAAAGAAAAGAGGTTCAAAAGAATCCTAAACCTAGACCGACCAGATATGCCACTTCTCAGTGTTTACCCAAAGACCCCAGGCCCACAGACCACAGAGTCAAACTGCACAGCATATTTACTGCATCCCTAGTCACAGCAGCTAGGTTAGGGAAACAATGCCAGTGTCCAGGGGGATAGCAGAAATGGGCATTATATTCGCAATGGAGGTTTTAGCCTTAAACATGAATAAGTTATATCATTGGCAAGAATACAGACGTAGGTGAAAAAGACATTGTTTTGTACTTTTCTCTCATTTGTGGGTCCTAGACATTACAGGTATGTAAAATCATCTGTGCTGATGACATGAAAACAGAAACAAGACAATCTGGGTGGTTGAGGGGACTGAGGGCAGTATAGGGGAATAAAGAAAAGGGCAGTGAGGTCAGGGAGTCATGGTCAAAGTGCTTTATATATTTGCAGGAAAAGGCACGTATGTAACCCTGGATAATTTTAAAGAAATTAAAATGGCAGAACAAACAAAGAAGGGTTCATGAGATCCAGAAGACAGCATTTTGCAGCCCTTCTCTTCATCGTCTGGTTTCCCATTCTTTCCTCCCCTCTCCCTTGATATTCTCCTAACCTTGGAGGGGATAACATAAACGCCCTGTTCAGGACAGAGCACTGAGCCACCAGTGGTTCTCAGCACGACGCATCCCTGAATTCATCACCGCTCGCTACAGAGTGGCTGTCCAATTAAGGCTGAGAGCAGCAGCCTTTGTTTATGGTGGAAACATAAATGTTTAGAAGGCAGTTTGCAGTCACGCAAATTTAACTACACAACAGCGCATTCTCTCCTGCTGCCTCTTTAGTCATGGGTGTTTTACCGGGTTTATAGCATGAGGCATGAATGTCTTCCTGTGAAGCAGGCCTCAGATCCAATCAGTGGGTCCCTGGTCACCCCCACAAGTCTTGCCGCTGTTACGCCGGCAGACAGAGCTTGCCTGACAGGTAGATATTGACATTCCCTCTGGCTCACAGTTGGGTAAGACCAGTGACCACTGTTCTCCCCTGAATTTGGTAATAAATGCTTTAGTACTACTTTCCTTAGCCTTATTTTACATTTTTTCTAATTTATTTGGCTACCTTCATTTGCTTTTCATTATATTTATGTTAAATGATACAAATTTCTCTCCTCCCAACATTTTGAAAAGTTTTGATATTTTTTTAAAGTTGTGATACTTTCTAGTTTTCGTCTCTTTTACCCAAGTATGATTTAACAGAGAGGTTTCTTGTTTGGTTTAGAAATAGGGACTCCTTGTATAGCCTCAGCTAGTCTTGAACTCGCTATGTAGCCCAGGCTGACCTTGAACTTGTGATGATTCTCTTTCCTTAGCCTCCTGAGTCCTGCACTACAAATATGTGCCACTGTGCCTGCTTGCAGAGAGGCTTTTAATCTTCAAGTCTTTGGCCCTCTGAAAACAGTAATTCACGACTATCTAGGGATATTCAAAGGAAGAATTTGTGCACAGAATCAGTATATGGAGAAGTTAGTTTATGTAACTTAAAAACTTAAAAGTGACCAATGGAGTCTCATACACTGTGACTTATATATTCTGTGTTAATTTGATTCATACCATGAAAGTGGATTCTGTGACTAGGAGGGGAATCCACTCATTCAACGTTTGCTTTTTATACATATCAGTCACTCTCCTGGGCACCTGGGAACTTTAAAGCCATCAGGAATTTTACATCAGGTATTGGGAGGCCATAGTACGCTAAGGGAGTAAAGGCAAATGTATGAAGTGAAGATTTAATGAGTGTAAAATAGTGAAAGCAACAAGCCAATAAAAGCAAATTCTACTGAAAAGTCAGGGAACAGCCCCGTAACTGAAACCTGATGCTTCTTATGTTTCTCTTCTCACCTCAGCCTTAGGAAAAGCCTCAAAGACTCTCGTCATGTACAGTTCATCGACTACATGGATGAAATTGCTTCAGAGTTAGGGGTCAAACCCAACCTGCTCTCTCTTTTCCTTCGGGATACAAAGCTGGCCAAGGA
The DNA here is from genome assembly GCA_001685095.1 of Ellobius talpinus. NCBI lineage: Eukaryota > Metazoa > Chordata > Mammalia > Rodentia > Cricetidae > Ellobius > Ellobius talpinus. The sequence continues at coordinate 10,791 of LOJH01022466.1, forward strand.
GATTTTCTGCGGTCCTTGCACCTCCTACCAGTACCGTCTCCAGGGCCCAGGGAAATGGGCTGGGGCTAGGGCAGCCATCCTCACTCAGAGAGAAAGAATACTCAAACCCCTAAGAACCCGGGTTCTCAAACACTCTCAGGCCTCCCTCTCCCGTCTTTTCTGGGTCAAAAGTGTCTGTGTTGTCTTCTTTTTCTTTGTTTCCATGTTAGTTATTGTGCATATCACAAGTCGTTAACCTCATATTGACATAGATATTTATGAAGCTAGAGAGTAAACTATTGTTATTTAAACTGTATATCATAGGATCTATTAACATATGGAGAAACATGTTTATTAGACTAGTTCACAAATGAATTTTCAGACGCAGAACAAGATTACTTCAATAATGACTTCATGAGGGGAGGTTTGAAAAGGTGCAGATTATTACCATTTCATTCCGAAAGTACTTTGAGAAGTTTATCTATAACATGACCATGAATAATAATTAAAAGTGAGATGAATTTGATTTAATAAAAGATCAGAGAGACTATTTAACCAGGAGTAAACCTTACTTAACAAAGGAAACAGGGCTAAACCTTATTTAATAAAAAGAGCAGACTATGTAACCAGGAATAAACCTTAAAAGTTCATCTTATGATCTCAAAACATCTTCCCCAGTCTGACACCCCCTCCCCAGAAAATCATAGCTATTTTGAGCTGTCTTTGGTTGGGTGGTTGACTGTTAGTTTTAAGGTGGGGTCTCGATGTGTACGTAGTCTAGAATGGCCTCATATCCATGCATTTTACTACAATATGTGGGGATTATAAGTCAGTGCCAGGCACTGGACCCTCTTGACAAAGAATCTTCAATAGAAAAATATGAAACTCATCAACTCATCATATAATCAAACTGCTCTACTTGCAAACGTACTGCAGATCAACACGCGGCGCTGCAGCTCCTGGTTTGGTGCTCTAGAAAGGCTGCCATCAATGCTAGAGCATTGCTGCCGGAAGGTTGGGCTTGAGTGAAACTGAAGAACAACCTGAGAAAACAAAGAAAGGCCAACGTTCCCAATACATCTTAGCTCCATTCCAAAGGAAAGCTGAACTGCAGTGCTATAATGATCAGTAAAGTATCGGAACCCTGAATGACGATTCTAATACCAATGAGGGGATTTTAAGATATACTATTATATGGTCTTATTGAATTACTGATAATATTGTGTGGTATAATAATATTATATTTATGCAGCAGAATATTCTTATTTCTAAGAGGTAGGCAAAAGTAGGAGTTAAGTACCGTGGTATGTACATTTTATTTGCAATAGATGTGTAAGTTTATCTGCATGTAACGGACAGACAGGGACAGAGAGCAAGGGACACAGAAGTAACATGCAAGGGGCAGAACTTCCACGACTTGTGATTGAGGTTAAAAGTTGTGCAGCTCATGAGCATGCAGTTGTGCATGCAAATGTTCACACCTGCTTATGAGGGCCAGAGGTTGACATTGTATGTTTTTATTAACAGCTCTCCACTTTATTTGCTTTTCAATTTCTTTTAAATGCAGACTTTCAAAATATTTTGAAAGTATTTCAGTATATTTTGAAAATGTACCCCCATTATCCTCTCTTTGTCTTCCCTTCCCGCTGAACCCTTTCTTCTTCATAAATTCTAAACCTAAAAAAAAAAATTGTGCAGCTGTTCATAGCTGTAATCTTTCAGCCCTTTAGTAAACTTAAGAAATTGAAAATAAAAAATAATAATTTAAAAAACTTATCTTCTGCAATGATTTATGTATTAAAATGAAGAAGAGGATTTTATGGGAAGTTCTTCTAATCAGTGTATGGTGAAAATACCTCCCATGACAGCCTTGGTCTTGATGCTTCCGAACACGAAGATTGCAGAAGACCATTCTCTATGAAACAGTTTCCCATCATTTATTAGTCCTTTTGTTGTATAGCTATTTCCTGAACACTGAAAAATTCCTTCCTGAAGGTGGGGGGTGGGGAGGACGCTGCAGGAGAACATGGAATATTATGAAACTTGCAAGACTTAGGAAGCTCTCCTGCAAAGAATGGCACTCATCAGGCCCTGCCCCCTGGCTAGAAAGGCCATAAACAATAGCTTTACAAAGGAAACTCCAGTGGGAATACTTGCAAGCTGGGCAGAAAGCTCCAGGGACGCATCAGCAGTACTAGGATAGACTGTGGTTTGGTGAAGCCTCAAACATATCTCAGATTCAGGACTGGTAGAACTTCCTGGTACCTGGCTTGTGGCAGTGGGGGAAAGGACTGCATAAGGGATTGTCAAGTTCTGTTTACATCCAATTCTGTCATTGAATTCACACTGAGAACCAGAGAAGTATCTGCTCAGACTTCCTTCTTGCCTGTGTTTCACTATCAATGCCTTCAGTTAAGGATTTCAAGGCAATAATCTTGAAGCCACATATACCTTTTGCAGCAAATCATTTTACTGAGCTACAGTAATCTAATCCAGCCTAGGTATGCACTAAGGGTATAAATCTACCCCAGCCTAGGTATGTACTGAGGAAAAACTGAACGGAGAATGTTCAGCCAAACATCATTTCTTAGAGCCACAACAAATGGCTTCTGCCTTGGACCTTTGACACAGGACCTGTGTCAACATCACAACATATATTAAGTAAATTGAAACACAATGCATTGCTTACTCTTATATTTAGAACAAAATTTTAGTGCAAGTCAATACTGTCTTCTTCCCCTCCATGAACAGCCTTACTCATTGGCATAAACAGAGTCTGCACATTTGTTCGCTGGCTGCCCAGACCCAAATAATCACACAGAAACTGTATTAATTTACAGCACTCTTTCACCAATGGCTCAGGTACAGCTCTTACATCTTAAATTGACCATTTCTATTAGTTTGTGTATTGCCACATGGCTATGGTGTTACCTCATTTTCTACATGTCTTGTTTCCTCAGTGACTGGCTGGCATCTGACTCTCTGCCTTTCCTCTTCACAGAATTCTCCTAGTCTGTTTGCTCCACCCATCCTTGGTGTGGGAGAATTGTCTGTATTCTGTCAATCATGTATTTTAATAAAACGCTGATTGGCCAGGCAGGAAGTATAGGCAGGTCAACTGGACAGGAAGTAGAGGCAGGGCAATGAGAACAGGAGAATGCTGGAATGGAGGCCTACTCTCCCCTATCGCTACTCATCCTTCCTGTCTGGCTACTGACCAATCAGCATTTTATTAAACTAATAGGAGTGACAAATCTTTACAGCATACAAAAACATTATCCCACAACACATTGGCCCCTTCTTTAAAGATCAGAAACCTGGCATACAAGTAGACCATACTTAAGGCCAACCCCAACATCAAATCACAAAGAATCTTCCATTCTAAGCTGTACTAATTAGAACTTGCCGGAAGCTCTTTCTTGCTCTCCTCTGTCCTGCTTTCTCTAGTCAGCAGCAGTCACTAAGAAATGGCACTTGCAGGTGTAGCATGACCCAGACCCTCATCCTGCTCTGAAGGGAATGACATGCATTAAGCCTTATTGTCATCTTTGGGAGTGTTCAGAATGTGATGCTTCTGCCTCTGGCCTGCTCTAAATTTTAGTCATCTTGTAACATATCATTCCAAGAAATGTATATCTGCATAAAAAGTAATATAGTTAAAATACTTTGTCAACACTTTCCTTAAATACCCACTCATTTAACTTTTCAATATATTTTCCCCCAGCAAATTTATCAACTTTTGTAGCATAAAATTGTATGCAGCTGATTCCTGCCTTTGTGTGACTAAATTTAGTCATTTCTCAACAAGAGTTCACCATCCTTCCTTTCTCAGCCACCAGAAGCACCGCCTTCCAAGACCCCTGTAATCTTTGCGGGGCTTCTTTGTCACAAGGCATGATTATTGCATGGTCTGTATTGTTGCCAAGAGAATTCCTTAAAGATATACATTGAACTTATTCCTGCTTTTACTTCAGATTTTCACCAAGAAAAGAAAACTCAGCATTGGCTTTTCAAACATCTGGGGATTGTCACTTAAAGAAATGTACTAATCCCATGTCATCTAAGAAGACAAAATTAGGGTTTATAAGAAAAGAGTTTAGAGAAATCAAACTCTGCTCTGAGCCTTGAAGAGCATCCCAGTGATTGGAGCGTCCATAATCAAATAGGTTGGCTCGGGAAGCTGTGCAATCCCAGGTCCTAGAGGGCTTCCTGAGAGGGTGAGCGATCACCACACAGGTGATGGGAGATCCTGATAGAGAATGCAACCTGGAACAGTAATCAAACAGCATGACTGAGTATTTTACATACATTATTCTAAACCTGATTCTGCAGGTCCATGCATAATTTTGAGCAGAGTAAGTTTTAAGATATAATGAAAATTTGAAATACCAAGGACAAAGCAAAATTATTAAGGACACATCAAGGAAAATGATCATTAAAGAAGCAATGATTACATTAACATCTTTTATCAGAAAAAAATATAAAGGAGTTAAATATCTCCACTGGGGGAAAATATCTTTAGAGTTAAAAAGCTAGAGTAATTAGATAAAGAAAAAGTAATTTTGTTGGGTGATGAAGTTGTTGGTTTTTACAGAGATGGAATTTATGGTTTCCTAGACCTCATAGAAAAAAGTCTAAGGCACAGGCTTCAGAGTAGAAGTTTAGCAAAGACGGGAACAAAAGGATATGAGATATAACTAAAACCAGTAAGTCTATAGAACTGTAGAAAATAAATAACTTTTAGTAGATGGAAATAAAAAAGGCAGAAAATGGAAAATTCAGTAAGTGAAAATTAAAAGGGTACCCTGTAGTAGTTGTTCATTTACTCTTTTGGCTCTTCTGAGAGGCACACCATCTAGTTCCCAAATAAATTACACATGGAGGCTTATTGTTACTTATAAATGCCTGGCCTTTGCTTGCCTTATTTCTAGCCAACTTTCCTTAAATTATCCCATCTACCTTTTGCCTCTGGGCTTTTACCTTTTGCTATTTCTGTATATCTTTTTTTTCTTTCTTATTCCATGTCTGACTGTGTGGCTGGGTGGTTGGTTGGCCCCTTCTTTTATAGCTCCTCTATCTTTTCCTCCCAGATTTCTCTTACTATTTATTCTCTCTACCTGCCAGCCCCACCTATCTTTTCCCCTGCCTTGCTATTGGCTGTTCAGCTCTATATTAGACCATCAGGTGTTTTAGATGGGCAAAGTAACACTACTTCACAGAGTTAAAGAAATGTAACATAAAAGAATGCAACATATAATTGCATCATTAAACAAATATTTCATAGCATAAATAAACATAACACATCTTAAAATAATATTCCACAAAGTACCCAGCTCCTTACCTTGTTATGGGGAGAAACTAATAAAACTAAGGGCTATTCGAGGGGCCATATAGAAACTTAATACAGTAGAAGATTCCTAAAATATATACATGTATGAAGGTAATCTAAATGGGATGTGAAATAAGAGGTGACAGAGTCCCAGCTGGACATCTGCCATCACCAAATGGAATTTCCAGTGCTGGAAATTGTTACATCGAACTGAATTGTTGACCAAAAGGGGCATGGTTCTCCCTAAACAACCCAGGCTATTGCCAGGGCTACTGGTTGCTCTCCACAAACTGACAGCAAGGTCCTGTTGTGGAAAACAACACGTACACAACTCACAAAACATGGAGAAATTGAGCCCATGCCTACCTAGAGCCTTCGCCCCATGGACTAGATAGCATTCATGGTAATAGAAGGTACTTTGCATACTAACAAAGGAGAAAACTAAACGCCAAGCTGTTGTGGAATAGAATATTTGTTTAACTATGTGAGTTGTGTTGCATTTGTTTGTGCTGCAGAATAATTGTTAACTATGTAAAGATACATTGTTTTTGTTTAAGCTGCATCTGTTTAACTATGCAAAGATGTGTTGCTTTTGTTTAAGGTGCATTTAACGGGTAAAGATGTGTTGTTTCACTTTGCCTGCCTAAGGCACTTGATTGGTCCAATAAAAAGCTGAATGGCCAAGAGCTAGACAGAGGAGGGATACTTAGAGCTGATGGGCAGAGAGAAAAGGGAAGTCAGTCAGCCAACTGGGGACCAACCAGCTGACATCCAGCCAGCTGGTGGGAGGGGGGTAGCAGTACATAGATGAAGTAAAGGAGTCTCGGGGAAAGCACATAGATTTAATTAAAATGGGCTAATTTAAGTTAAAGGAAAAAAGCTAGAAACAAGTCTTAGCTAAGGCTGAACATTCATGATTAATAAGGATAAGTAGACACAAGCCCCCATCCCTAACCCAGAAGATATCCCCAATTGATAACCTCTCACAAGTGAAAAATTAGTTCTCTCCAAAGGAGTCTCATTGAGATACAAACCTCTCTTAAGGGCAGCTCCAATGACCAGCAGTAGAAGGTCAACATAAAATTAATTCCATGGCATCTTTGGAGGTTCTTTTTCAGGACATTTTTATTTCTTTTTTTAACTTACAGATCCGTTAAGTGTATAGTATAGCTTTTAGTTTTGTGTTCTGTGTGATTCCTGCATATAAGCATGCATCTCTGTGTCTACATGTTTCTTGGGCTCTCTCTTTCAGTTTTTTTCTTCTGTTTGTTTTGTTCTATTCTGATTTACTTGGTTTTCTTCTATATCTTTTTTTTAGATATCTGTTCGTTAAGGAAAGACAGAAAAGATGTGTATTTAGAAGGGATTTGAGGTGGGGAGGATCTCTGAGTAGTTAGAGAATAGACCATAATCAGAATATATTGTACAGAAAAAAAAACCTACTTTTCAAAAACAGAAAAAAAAGAATTTAAAATTCAGTCATTCATAGTAAGGTTTTCTGTTATTTTATTTTCTCCTGGTTGCCACGGTTAGTCAAATATTAATACTAAATTTTAAGAGTAGACCAGGGATGTAGCTGAAACTTCAGAAAGCCCTGATTCATATCCCCCATGATTTGGGGTCAGAGAGACTAAATGAAGGAATAAGATAAAATGTGTAAGTTCCCAATGAGTAAAAGGAAAGATAGCAAAACTGAAATGAAGAGCTAGAAGAGGAAAATGTTGAGAAAAAAAGATGTGTTCAATACAAAACAAAACAAATGAGGCAAAAATAAATCAGAATGTGTTAGCAATTTTTTCTTTTCTTTTGCCTTTTTATTAAAACTAGGTTCTTTTCTCACATAATATATTCTGATTACAGTTTCCACTCCCTACACTCCTTCTAGTTCCTCCCCATAATCCTACCTCCTCAGGATCCACTTCCTTTCTGTCTCATTAGAAAAGAACAGGCTTTTAACAGACAACAACCAAACATGACAAAAATAAAACACAATAAGATAAAATAAAAAACATCACATCAAAGTTGGACAAGGCAAACCAACAGAAGGAAAAGAGCCCCAAGAGCAGGCTCAAGAATCAGAGACCCACTCATTCAAGCATTCAGGAATCCCATAAAAATACTAAACTGAAAGCTTTATATACATACATACACACACATTTATACATATATACACACACATGCAGACAACCTGATGTACTCTCATTCAGAAGCTCTGTTTGCTGCTTCATTCTCTGTGAGTTCATATGAGCTTTGTTCAGTTGATTTAGGTGAACTTATTCTCCTGGTGCCCTCTTCCCTCTGGTTCTCACACTCTTTTCTTCCATGAAGTTCCCTGAGTTCTGGGAGGGGTTGGAATTTGATGGAGACATCCCATTTAGAGTTGCATTTCCAAGCTAGGCCTCTCTCTCTCTCTCTCTCT
>LOJH01022467.1:8731-19891 GCA_001685095.1 Ellobius talpinus
GACCTTTGGAAGAGCAGGCAGTGCTCTTAACCACTGAGCCATCTCTCCAGCTCAATATCTTTATTCTTTAAATATAGTTTGAGTCATGATTTCTGTTACTCTTGGCTGAACCAAGTGACAGGGCGGGTTAAAAGGAGCAGACATGTCATTGCCATTATGTTCTGAGATATTAAAAAAAATCACCTTTTTCTGCAAAAGAACAGAGAGTAAGTATTTTAGGTTTGGGGGACTATACCATCTCTGTTACCACTGTGTACTTCTGCCACCAAAGCACAAAACAAGACAAACATGTAAGCAAATACAAATGTTTGTGTTAAAAAAAATAACCTAGTAATGAACACTAAAAATTGGTTTGAGGGGTGGGGTTTCGAGGCAGGGTTTCTCTGTGTAACAGTGCTGGTTGTCCGGAAACACTCTTTATAGGCCAGGTTGGCCTTGAACTCACAGAGATCTGCCTGCCTCTGCCTTTCCCCAACTATTTTTTAAAAATCAGAAACCATTTTTAGACCACAAGAACTAAAATGAATAAATAAACAAAATTGAACACAGAGAGCTATGTTCAGCCTCTAGGTTCGCGCTTTAAAGACACCTTATTTGAAACAAACAACAACAACAATATGGGTAGAATTGAACAAAACAAATCCTCAAAGGCTAAAGGGGAAACCAGTGTCAAACTGAAAATAGGAGAAATCTTCAGGCACTGGAAAAAAAATCAATCAGAAAACCTTAAGAAGTGTTGCTGAATGAAACACAGCAATCATCTCTTAGGATGTTGGTGCCGTTTTTCCCAGAGAGACACAAAGAAAGATATGATTCCACACAAATCTACTGAATATACACCTAAGTTTGGGGGGTTGTTTAAGGGATCATAGAAGGTTTTTCTATCCAGTGCTGGAAAGCCCAAGACCTTGAACATCCTGGACACTATCTTCTACCACCAAGAAGCACCTCTAGTCCATTTTTCAGGCTGGAAATAGGAGACAGGCTTTGGGATGTGCTCCTCAATACGAAATCAAGCTATGGAATCCAGCTGAGAAAAACAGATGTCTGCTGGTATTCCTCCCAGATCACAAGTTCAAGACCAGCCCAGTCTATAAAGTGGGTTCCAGGCTAGTATGGACAGAGAAGGACAAACAGAAGTCATAGTCCTAAATTAGTTGGTCATTTTTCTCAGAAAAACAAGAGTCTAAAGAGAAAATTTCAGGTGGTAACCTAACGAAAGTTCAACACACAAAATTTGATATTTTTATCCCTATAGAAACAGATGACCACATGATTTGACTTAAATTGTATGGTATCTGCATAGAAATTATGCATACCTTCTAGTATATTAAGTCATAGGCATTTAGTGCTCTTTGACCTGTGGTAAATTATCTTTTAAATATTTATTGTGGTGAAACATATTATGTTTATAAATATGTGCAAAACTTAGAAATTAATGCAAATCTTTAAAAACCATTTACCTGAGTAACTCAATGGTTAAAAATAAATGCAAAGTGGGATGCATATGATTTGGGTACACATTATTCCTGTATAGAAGGATTAGACAAACCTATAGTTCAAATGCAATTCCAGTCAAAGTCTGAATAGATTGTGTGTGTGTGTGTGTGTCTGTGTGTGTGTGTGTGTGTGAAATCATTCTAAATTTTCTTAGGGAATTTAGGGACCTCCCAAAAAAAATCAGGTATTGATGAAAAGATAATAGGGTTAAAAAAGTTCCTTTCCAAACATCAAGATTTATTTCAAAGCTATCAGATCGTGACAGTGACAGAAGGGTGGGGGCAGCCCTGGCATAGAGTCACTTCCGCGTGATAAACAGGGTACTGATGAGCTACGAGGAAGACTGTTTTCTGATTTAGAGTCCAGGTAAGATGCTGGGGAGAGGTCTGTCAGTAAAGAGCTTGCTATGCAAGCATGAGAACCTGAATTCGAATCTTCAGAACCCACATCAAAAGCCAGATGCAGCAGTGCACATCTGTAACCCCAGTACTAAAGCAGAGGAGACAGGGAAATCCCTGTAGTTCACTGGCCAGCCAACCTAACAAAATCAGTGATCTACAGAGAGACACTCCCACCTCAAAAAATAAGATGGAGAGAGATTGAGAAAGATACCTGATGTCGACTTCTGGCCTCCACATGCACCCTCACCTACATGTATGCGCACACACACACACACGAACACACACACTCTGCATGCATCCATAAATAAACTCCTAGAAATGAATAAAAGTTCTGGGAAAACAGGACGTAAGAAAGTTTCCTACATTATACTATTCTCCAGAAATAAAATAAATTTCAGGGGGGGATAAAGCTGTAATTATGAAAAACAAAGCAGGGAAGCTTAATCAACTCTGTCTCATCCCATGTGTGGCAAAGAGCTGCCTTTTTAAAAATACATAATTGTTCAAGAATCTAAGTTTCACCCTACTGCACATGGCAGCTACACACAACTCCAGTCACTGTGACTCTCCATGTGACCCTGACAGCATCTGAACCATCTGTCTCACCCTGCCATGCCACAGCAATGCCACATGTTGGTCCTGAAATCTTCAAGGACTGGCAAACACCAGTGGACAAATGCATACAGGTCCTTGAACAACAAGAAACAATTCTCAGATAGTTAAAGACAAAACAGTCCAGTATCTCAGTGGCCTTAAAGCAGATTCTCTTAGATTTGGTCTCCAAAAGGGAAAATACTGATTGGTTTGAGTATATTAAATTTGGAACTGCTTATTGAAAAGAGCAAAACATAGCTGGAAGTGGTGGTGCATGCCTGTAATCTCAGCACTCAGGAGACAGAGGCAGGTGGATCTCTGTCAGCTCGAGGCCAGCCTGGTCTACAGAGTGAGCTCCAGGACAGCCAGAGCTACACGGAGATACCCTGTCTCAAGAAACCAAAAAGAAGGAGGAGGAGAAGGACACTAAACTGGAAAGGAAGAAGAGAGATTTGTAGATCACAGAATAGAGGACTTGCTTTCTATTTCCAGACTTTCAACACGAAATTCAGATGGTTAAATTGGTGTGCATAGCTTTAAAAAAGTATATGGCCTCCAGAAAAACTACAAGCAACCAGAAGATAAATGACAAGTGGGGCGGGAGGCCCTTGTAACTTATACCCTTAAAAATAAGCAAATATACCTGCCATTTAGAGATCTCTTAAGAAGTAAAAAGAAATAGATCCAGAGAGAAAAACTAGCCATACAGTAAATGTGTATATGTGTAATTCAGAAATTAAAATGGCCTTTTTGCACAGAAAAAGAAATACATATTTTTTTAAAAAAAGAAATGCACATTAAAGTTGAGCTAAGAGATTTCTCATCTATCAGACTGGCAGAAATCCAGGTCTGAATATACACTGTGCTGATGGGCCTGTGGAGAAGCTGGCGCTCTCAAGCATTGCTGATGGAAACACAGAACGGTGTGGTGCCTGTGGAGGGAAATTTGGGAACGCGAAGAAAAATTACAAATGTATTTGTTTACCTATTGGCCCAGTATTTGGAAAGCTACTAGAAAAAAAAACACAAAATGACTATGTGCAAGATTATCCATCGGAGCGTGATTAGTGATCGCAAAAAATGGGAAAACGAATCAAACATGCATCTGATGGAGGACCAGTGAAATGAATTATGATGCATCTTTCAGAACAATACAGTGCAGCAAAAAAGAGAATAGGAAACTCTATAAACTGTAACAATGAAACCTCCAGGATAAGCAGGGGAAAGAATGTTGCAGTGTGTACTGCGCAACCTCTTGGGTAATAAAAATGGAAGAACACAATTAAATGTATTTGTTTATACTAAGGACAGAAGCCAATGGAAAATAAGCAAGAAATGGATAAAATGTAGTTTGCAAACACTTAGAGAATTTGTGGCTAGAAATAAGACTCCTTTAGTGCACACTGGCACACAGTTTTCATTCTGAATCACATGACTTACATAGTCAATAAATTCAATCAAGAAAATTTAAAAAAAAAAGAAGACTGGTTTGATATCTGACTCACATGATAGAGAGTGAGAACCAACTTCCTTGAGTTCTGCTCTGACCTCCACCCATGGTGCCCCCCCCAACAAACACACAATATGTAAAAATGTAGTGCATTATTATTTTTAAAAGGAAAAATAAATATAAATGCAACCACTATTTAACCACAGGCTTATACTCTAAAACATGTTTTCAGGGGCACTTGTGCTACACAAACATCAGAGCGTGCTTAGAGAAAACAAGGTTGCTATGGGTCAGTCCATCAGCATGGCCTCTTCGTGAAAGGTGTTTCTTCATGAAACACCTGAGGCCAGTGTCAGTACGACACATGTTTTGCTTTATAAGAAACTGTATTTTTCATAAGTTCAAGGAAACACTATCAAACGATAGCATATTAACTACACGAGCAAGAACATACTAAGTACTATCATCACGAGTTATATCTGTGCTTAACTGCTAGACTTTTGTAGGACCCGCAGCAGAGTATGTTCATAAAGGGCATCCATCACCACAGATACAAAGAGTATCTGTGCACAACAGTGCCAATATCAGCAGCAATAAGAAATTTCCGGCCCCGTTAGGAGCTGGTGGGACCACGTTATGTGCCATGTGATTATAAAACCAACACAGATTAGCGCGGCGACACAAAGCACTTCGTCTGTTTTGTCTCTGGGATTAACACATTTAAGGATGACATTTTGACAATACTTCCTCCAGGGAAACATATTTTCAGAATAAGCAGAACTTGGAGCTAGAGAGATACTAAGAGCACTTCTTGCTTTTTCAGAGGACTAGAATTCAGTTCCCAGCACCCATGTTAGGCAGCTCACAACCACCTGTAACTACATATTTAGGTGATCTGGCACCCTTTTCTGGCTTCCATTGTCACTTACATACATACACACACACATACACATACACACATTTTTAAAAATAGAACAGAAAATACCAACCTTTCATAGTAATCTTTTTATTAGAAGTAATATTGCTAGTTCTACTGAATTGTATTTTGACAGTTCTCATTACATTGTGCTATCATGGACACGTTTGATATACTACAGAGCACAGAAAGGCTTTATTTCAGCTTTTTATAAGATTCTCCAAATGGGGGTAAGTGGACTGAGGAAGGTTCAAAATCTCTGATAATGCTGTTAAATTAGTTGGTTTTGATTTTTTTTCTTTTTTAAGGTCTTTGTACTTAAGAGGTCACATTCTTAGTATTGTGGCATATTGAACGGCTCAACAGACTTTTTGCTCAATATGATTAATCTCTACTTTCCAACAATTATGAGCTGAAATTAATTTTGTTAATGTTTGATAAGATCTCAGTGTCTACACAATTTTTGCCCATCCAATAATCAAATATATACAGTACATGTAAAAAGTAATAGTGCTATTATTTCCCAAATGTTTTTATATTTTGTTGGATAACAAAATATTATCTTCATGGCATTAAGGAAACTAGATTTTTAGTGTAAAAAGATGCAAGTTAAAAGGTTTTTAATTTATTTTTGAAATTAAAGTATAATTGTGTTGTTCCCCCCCACACACCCCTTTCCTCCCTCCTTTCTAAACACCTCTCCCTTGTTCTCTCTCAAATCCATGGTCTCTTTTTCTCTAATTGTTATTGTTTTGTGTGTGTGCATGCTCCTCAACACACAAACACAAGCCGCTCAGTAACTTGCATGTATATGATTTCAGAGCGACCACGTGTGGGTTTATTGTCGGCTCCACTCAAGTTCCCTGGGAGGATGACAGCCTTAAGTTCTCAGGACAGAATGAGCCTAGAGAGTGCAGGTGACCCCCATCCTACTTAGGGAGCGATGCACAGTTCCAACAAGGAATCCCATGAGGAAGCAGGGGAGGAAGAAAGGAGTTGTAGACACATATAGGCATACTTTTTCACAAGACAAACACTGTGGTACATGGAGAGTTACTCCCCATTCCAATGTCACTGACTGCACTCTCGCAAATAGCTGGGCCATGTGAGTACACGAAGTAAGCCAAGAAACTCCTTACAGATCTCTATTGTAGATCAAGTCGACATAACGAATATGTACAGAATATTCCACCCAACAACAGAATAATACATAGTCTTGTCATCATTGTGGGGATTTTTTCAAAACAAACCATGTTTTAAGCCATATGATAAGTCTTGACAAATACAGGAAAAACTTAGAAATAATTTCTTTCTTATCTACTTACGATAGAATGAAACTAGAAATCAAGAGGGAAGAAAAATTACAGAACTATTAAAACACAGAGAGATTGAACACTACGTCATTGAACAGTGGGTCATTGCAGAAATCAAGAAAAAATTTCTTGCATTACATGTATGTATGGGGGTGGGGCAGGAGGAGCCTGTGTGTACCATGGTGCATGTGCAGCATTCAAAACGCAATGTGCTGGTGACGGTTCTCTCCTTCCACTATGTAGATCTCTGGGATCGAACCTAGATCATCAAGCTTGTTGCTATGACATGCATCCCCACATACTTATCAGACATACACACAACAATAATAAATAAAAAATAATAAATAGTGCAGGGACACAGAACATTTCACAAAGAACTGAAAACAGAGTAACAGTATACGCACCTATGAACTGGGAACAAAGTTCTGTGTTTATAATGAGAATGATCATTTGAACCACTTCTTAAACTTTTATGTATTAACATAAGTGGGGGGATGGAGAGAGAGGAAGAAAGATTGAGACTGGACATGGCCACATGTAGCTCATCTGTGGAGGTCAGAGGACAGTTCTGTGGAGTTTGCTCTTTCCTTCCACTTCTGCATGGGTTGGGGTTGTGGGGCTCAAACTCAGGTCATTGGACTTGCAGAGCAAGCACTGAAGCATCTCACCAGCCCAGGATGTTCTTTAATGCTCCGATTTCTGAGTAAGATAGAGGGACAGAGGTTGACTTTCCAGTGTAATGAATGAGACGTTAGCTAAGGACCAGGAAGCTTGAGACTTCCACACAATTTCCACTCACCCTGATTATGCTAAGGATCCATTGCTGAAAGGCAGAGATGCCTGGGCGGAGGAGACACTAAAGTAGCTGTGAAGAAGGTGAGGCTCTGTTCTGAGATGCATTCATTCACTGAACTTATTTAATCAACAGCTATTACTTGGGAGGCCATGAGATGTACAGAGCTCAACAAGACAGGCATGGTCCCTACCCTCATTTACTGTGTATCTAGACAGAATACAGGTAAGTAGTGAGCTACTGCAATATTGTGTAACACCTGTCACAGAAGGATGCCAGGGGACCTAGGAGTCACCTGTCATGCAGTCGGGGATACAGAGAATCTTCCTAGAGGAAGTGATACCTACAGAGTTCAGGGAGGCAAATACAGAGGCTGAAAAACAGCCCAGGGAGAAGGAATGTTCCAGAATGAATTACATGGTCCAAAGGAGTCCTGTGTCCTTGTGACCTGGCATGCACACCCTTCCTTGTGTGCTATCTCATATTCAAATGGCTCATGCAATAGCTCGTAGAATATTGCTGGCACTTCTACTAGAGTTAACTGTATGTCTCGCTTTCGCAATTACCAGGAGCGCACAAAGGTTATTAGAAAATGGTCTACTTTCTTCATCTGCTCAGTGGAAGCCATCACAGTTTAATCTACTCCAGGTCAGACTTACACTGCCTGGGGATATATTGTGTGTGGAAACATTTTTCTTTAAAGTTAGGAAAGATGCAATATTCTGATAGTTTAACCACAGCTTTATAACTTGAGACGTAAAATTGAGTGAAACGTTCAGAGTTCAAATGACTATGTCTGTGCTTCCTAATGAATTACCAAAAAAAACCCAACATTTATTGTGTGTGTGTGTGTGTGTGTGTGCGCGCGCGCGCGCGCGCGCTCAATAAGGGGCTTGTGTGGGGCTTCGCTCTTTCCATCATGTAGGACTTCGGGATCAAATCTGGGTTGTCATGCTTGGCAGCAAGCTCCTTTACCCATGGAGCCTTCATCTCACCAGCCCTCCTACTAAACTTTAAATGACTTTGAATTTTGACCTTGAATGCCTTATGATAGAGACTCTAGAATGTTTGTAAAGCAATGGGTAAAGTGTCCCTGGGCTTGAAGAGCTGGCTCCGTGATTAAGGGCACTTGTTGCTCTTACAGAAGACCTGACTTCCATTCTCAGCGGAACTGGGTGAGCCACACTAGGTGACTCACAACCGCCTGCTATTCCAGATCCAAAAGATCCAATGCACTCTTCTGGCTTCCTTGGGCGCTGGCACACAGGAGCCAAACACACACACACACACACACACACACACACACACAATTTTTAAAAACTGCTTCTTATGAGATGACATGTATACAGGAAGCAAAAATCAACCAAAATTATCAAGTACCCAGATTCAGACTACAATGTCAGGAGGTACAAGAATGTCAGGTGGGACAATGTGAAGTAATTGCACATTAAGGATGTGGCAGTGGATGCACATATTAATAATTAAGACACCCTACACCATCTTTCAAAGCCAGGATGATTAAAGAATCATTGCTTGCTGTTTTTCAAGGAGACAGGAAGAGAGGATGGCTGTTTGCAAATGTTCCAAATATAATTGATGTAATGGCAAATATGTTCTCCAGCCCAAACGGATAAATGTGTTATAGATGCCTCTGCTTAAGGGATGAGCTTCTTAGATTTATTTTCAAAAAAGTGGGACGGCTTAGCAGGTAAGGGAACTCGTGATCCTAATTTGATCCTCAGGACCCACATGGTAGAGAGAAAGAACTAGATCCCACAGGTGGGTCCTCTGACTTCCAGGAGCACATGGGGCACACCCCTCTTGCCCTTCTCCACAGCCCTAAATGAATAAAGGCAGTGAAAAATTGCTTCTTGAGTGTTGAGTAACACCTAGACTTCAAAGACAGCTGCAGGGACCTGACACAGCCTTGAAAACACAATTGTGCCAACACCGATGTCTTGAGTGTGGGGCCTAACATCAGCCAACTGCCATGGTTTGGAGAGATGGCTGCATTCATCTCTGCCTCCGCAGTGAAGAGAACACATGTGCACACCAATGTCAATATTAGTGTCTGCGGTGGGTGTGCACAGAGGACCACACAGACATGGAAGACGGGTTTACTCATATCCACTTCCACTCAGCCTTGCATGGCTATGTGCTCAATAAGTGAGCGCCTAACAGCCACTAGTCAGCAAGGGACACAAAAAAGACACCATCTGCCAGCTTCCTCCTCTGTATGCCAAGGAAGGAGAAGAAGATAGTTGATGCTTTTGAAAATTGCTGCATACAGAAAGGATGATATTATAATACTACACTGCTGAGCACGGCTTACGTGGAGGTTTTTGGTTGTTTGGCTTTTTGTGGTTTTTTTGGTTGTTGTTGTTGGTGGTGGTTTTTTTTTTGGGGGGGTTGGTTTAGTTGGGTAAGTGGGTGGAGAGAGAGAGAGAGTTTGTGTGTGTGTGTGTTGTTTTGTTGGTTGGTTAATTGGTTGGTGGGGGTAGCATTAAAGAGAAAAAATGAATAAAAATGCAATATTGAGATAAAGTCCTTAGCCCCCAGCAATTATTCTTTGGAAAGGACACAGATTTCTGAAATTCGCAAACAGACTGAATTAAATACCATCAATGATTCTATGAAAGGAACTCTCACTTACTTACCTTGAGGGAAATTTCTTCTCTCAGGGTGGATTTACTGCCTCCCGAAGCTGTTAAAAGTACATTTCTCCTATTTTCATTTTAAATTTTAAGTTCAGTTCTCTGGAAGTCATTAAATGGGATCTTTCTATGTTGTCGGTGTTATTCATCTTTTAGATTTGTGTTTCATTATTATAAAATATTCACGTCGCCTGTCACCAAAACATATTAAACATATAAATCCTCCTCATGTGCCCTTCTGGAAACTCCGCCATCACACTCTTACTCCCTGGAAGCTGGTGGCCACTGCAACAATGGTCTAAATTTAATTGTCTTGCATCTCCATATCTTTGAATTATTTTCCCTTCGTTTATTTTGGGGTGGAGTGGGTGTGGACACACATGTGACAGTCAGAGGACTATTTGGGGGGCATCAGTTCCCCCCACCACCTTCCAGATTCCAGGTTGGAACTCAGCTCACCAGGCTTGGCAGCAAACTCCTTTTGTCTCTGAAACATCTCAACAGCGTTTTATCACACGCTTTAAAACTTCAACACTTTTTAAATCTGTGCCAGGCTTTCTTCCAGAGCCTTTAAACAAAATGGTGGGAATCTTCGAACACCAAAATTCAGAGATCAGTCCAGGGCCTCTACTATCTCTCCTTCCAGGAAACACTAGAGCAATAGCAGAGAAAATCATTGGAATGTTCAGCCTTCTGTCACCAAGTATGAGATCTTCACCCTATTATGCACATGGTTTGGAGTCTGGGGAGCATTCACTGGGATTTCAGGATTCTTGTAGCCTGAAACAAAGACTTGGACCAGGATAATGAATAACAGCAGAAATAGAGGCAGTTTATTAAAGAAGAAAAGCACTTTTGAGATTGGACATGGGCCAGAAAGCTAGGTAGACAATCAATGGTCTTAGGTGAAAGAGTTAGGGTGCTTTGTAGGCCATTTACATAGTGTCTGCCTTGCTCACATGTATGTATCAGGGACTTTGCTGCAGCTTGTTGTTCTTTACATGTAGCGGTAAGAGAGTCAGTATTCCTTTCTTTCTGTTACTATGTTTTTTTCTCCTAAGTAGATCCCTATGTGTAGGGGTGTGTGGGTACCTGTGTGCCTCTGTGTGTGTGTGTGCACGTGCATGTGCACGAATAGCCATGCACAATGCCCAGAATCCAATGTTGAGTGTCTTCTTAAATCTCTCTCCCTGTTATTTTGTTATTTTTTTTTCAGTATCTCACTGAGCTTGGAGCTAGCTTGCCAGTTCAGCCACACTGCTGTCTAGCAAGCCAGAGGGATCTGCCTGTCTCTGCCTCCAGTACTGAGGTTGCAGTCATGTACAGCCAGTGCTGGAATGTTCTGAGTTCTGAACATCTGTACTCTGGGCCTCAATGCTTGCCCAGCAAGTGCTTTCCCCACCCAGCCATCTTCCCAGCCCTCAGACTTTAGTCTCAGTGCTCTCTCTTCCTCTCCTGCCACATTCTCACTGCTGCACCCAGCCTGGAGCTCACTTGCACTGAGCCATGGAACCCGAATTCTGAGGACACAAACAGCAC